>CM067530.1:8515000-8740000 GCA_034509925.1 Hirudinaria manillensis | reverse complement strand
ATGATGACGACGATGACGCTAGCGATAAAATATCTGCTAAAGGCGATGGAAGAGGATCGATTAAATTTAATTAATTTTTAATAATTTTACTTCCCAAAATCTCAAGATTTATTGGCGTTAAGTGCATCCTGGTACATTCGATCTCCTGCATAAGTTATTCATTCACACGGTCAATTCATTGGAAGCATTAAATGAAGCACTCAAAGCTACCCGAAACCACTCAAATCTCCCCAGCAACTCTCAGCTTCTGCTTGAAAAGCCAACCCATCGATTTGACAGATCGAGAATTCGAGCAGAAACCTTCTTGAAAGGCTGCGCTAGAAAAATCAATTCTTCACGTTGTTGAGAAATATATTTTCACTTTTGAAATTCACCAATTCATCAATTCATCCGCCCATTGCAGCCCTTTCCTGCCCCTTGCAATTCATTCGTGCACCAAATGATTTAGCAAAGCAGCGGCATCCAAGAGGCCATATTTTTTGTCTCCGGCGTTCCTTCCTGAAATGCAGTTGCATGTTTTAAAAGTCCCAGGCAACAACAACAACGACAAAAACAACAACAACAACAACGACAAAAACAACAACAACAACGACGACAAAAACAACAACAACAACGACAAAAACAACAACAACAACAACGACAAAAACAACAACAACAACGACGACAAAAACAACAACAACAACGACAAAAACAACAACAACAACCGTGGACGACGACAACAATCATTTCCACAAACTGAGCATTTTCTTGTATTTTAACGGTTGTTGGATTTCTCAATCAGATGTTATTATATATTGTTGTTGTTGTTGTTATTATAATTATTATTAGTTATTATTATCATTTTTTTATTTATTACCATTATTTAAATTTTATCATTTTTTAAATTCTTTTCTACTTTAAAATTTGAAAATTTAAACATTAATATTATTATTATTGTTATTGTAAATATACAATTTATGCTAATTATTATTTATCCAAATTTATTACATTTAACAATTTAATATCGGAATTACGATGGCGATAATGTTGCAAATCCATCTCTAATTGAACAATCGACGCCTTCAATTACAATTGGAAAAGACGGAAAAATGGATGTTGATGGATCACCTTTCATTCCTCTCCTGTCATCCTCATTCCCGGGGTTCTGTCACGATTTTGGGAATAAATCGTTCTTCAAAAATGTGAAAATATATTTCTTAATGTGAAGAATTGATTTTTCTAGCGCAGCCTTTCAAAGAGGTTTCTGCTCGAATTCTCAATCTGAAGAGGCAGAGAGGCAGTCAAATCGATGGACTGGGGAGAATTGAGTAGTTTTGGGTAGCTTGGAGTGCTTCATTTAATGTTCCCGAGCGAAATCATGCCCCCAGCTTGCAACATCAAAGCTCGGGTCGCCATTTTGATGGGCGGACGCCATATTTTCGTTCAAAGGGAACCCCTCGTTGTTCTTTTTCGAAAGTTTGAACGATCACGTGATTCCAAGCGAAATGATTTCGACTTAAACTTTATCGACTTATTTATGGTCATTGTCTCGCTTCTTAAACACGCCATCGTTCTTTTGTACAAATTGACGAATTGACTCATCAAGGGCTTCATAAATTGGTCCTAATTCGTCCACCCTTCCAACCGTGGATTAAAAATGGCCGCCCGAATGTTTTGAAGCATTCAAATGACGCCAAGCGACCGATAACGTAACGAATTGCAGGACCGAAGTTCATGCCCGGGTTCAGAAAATATGCAATAAAACGTTGCCCTTTGAATAAATGTTAATAAAAGTTTAAAGCCTGAAAATAAATGTTTTAACAGAAAATAAATGCATTTAAATCTTAAACCGCTTGGAAAATGGACTTTTTTCTGATATCAATTGATAAAAGAATGAAGGTTCAATGAACGAAAACAGTGGAAAATTTTGTTTGGGAATCATTTTTAAAGGCAGAAAGAATGAACTTCAATGAACATCATCACAACTTGCATCAGCACCACAAATTCATGGAACCTTTTTTTCCACGACACAAAACGAGAAAGTGGAAGAGGAGAGGCTTCCCGTGAAGAAAAATGAATTTTTTAAATAATAAATAATAAAAACATGAATTTTATAAATAATAAATAATAAAAACAAAATTAAAAATAAAAAAGAAAAAGATTAAAAATAAATGTTTAAAAATAATTTGTCTGGGCTCGTTAAAAGTTCATTAATTTCCCGGTGTCAATCCAAGTCACGTGTGAAGCTCTTGTCACGTGGCATTGAGTCTAAAAGAATTTCGATTCATCATTCACTTTTAAGAAGTCACCACTGCTGTGCCGGTAACTTCAGTTATAATTTACTTTGAGTAATTAATGTATTAATAGTAATAATAATTATAATTAATTATATAATCAATATTAATAAAAATAATAATTATTATTATACTTGCTATAATAATAATTATTATTATTATTAATTATAATCATTATTATTATAGCATTGTCTGGTTGTGCTGTTAGTGAGCAGCATTAATCCCCAAGGCTGGAAGTCAATAGAAAAAGCAGCAAATCATAAATAATAATAATAATATTATTATTATTAATATTAATAATCATCATCATCGTAACATTATTGTTGTTGCTGATATTATTACTATTATTATGATAAACACGATAAACATTGATAAAACCAACAAATGTTGATGTAATAATACAAATAATAAATAGGATATACAAATGATTATTGCATGCTTTACAGATTCACAGATTCCGAACCTAAATCAATAAACGAAATTAATGCAAATTAATTAATTTGAAAATAATCAATTGATAATTGATGGAAAACTAATGAAAGGGAATCCCGACGAACAGCAATCATCGTAGCATTTTGGCCGTCCGTCAACCGCCTTTGCCTATTGAGGGCCGCAAATGGAAAGAAATTGAAACCCTGCCTTATTGGCCTCCTCCATCTTCATTCCACGCTGGACTGGATTACATGGAAATCCCCCGATGACTTTCACTTTCGAAATATCACAGGACATCAATTCCTCGGACTTATTGGCGGACCACCAGAGGAGATTGCAAGGAATAACGTCATGTTTGCGTTTATTTTGTTTTGCTTTTTGTTTTTCTTTTTGTTTTTCTTTTTCATTTATTTATTTATTTATTTTATTTCATTTATTTATTTTATTTATTTTGCCAAAGACACGATTCAGTGGCTCTTGGCTGCGTTCAAATGTTTGGTTACACGTCATCATCATCATCATCATCATCATTATCATTAATATCACCACCTCATCACGTCACCATCATCGTCATCGTCGTCATCACAGCAATGTTAACATGATGTTAACATGGGTTTTTTTTTTAATTTGAAGTTGAATTTAAGTCTAAATTGGCAAAAATATTGAGTTTCTTAATCAGAGGTGAATTATTTATGAGAATTGATGCTGCAGACGTAATTGGGATAATCTTTGTGGAATTTTCAAATTTTCAAGATGGATGGTTGGTAATGTGATTACTTATGAGGACGATGACGACGATGATGATGATGACGGGGAATTTAAGGGGTTGAAAGTTTAGATGATGGAAAGCAATCATTTCCCTTCGCATGAAATTTGAAATTATTCGAAATTATTCTCGATTAACTTTATATTTCATGGTTTTTTTTAATCATATTAAAGCATTTTAATGAATTCTCGGATCGAATGATAAAATCATACTTGGAAATTTCCAGGCATAAAGTTCATTAAAAGCGACCAAAATAATGACAAACAGCTCCTGAGAGTTCTTTTCCTAACAAAAAAAAAAAATAAAATAAAAACGTTTTTTTATTTCTGGAAAAATGTCCACCAGCGGAAGATAAGGCAACAGCAAATCTTTTTAAAATTAATAATCAACTTTCAATAATGAACACTTCTGTCCGAGCTTTTTGTTCGTCGCAAGGTCGCAATGAGGGATGTGATAGGCAGAAATGGGTAGAAGTGGGTGGAATTGAGCGGTGGACTCTTGGGTGGACATGAGTATCTCTGGATATTCTCGATTTTCTCTGAAAACTCAAGTTTGCGAGTCAATTTCTTGAACTTCTTTGGTGAGAAGATCGTGCTATTCACTCGAATTCAGCCGATTATTTGGCTTATTTGAAAGTCTCGGTGTCCGAAAGGACACAAGAGAAGTTCATTTTGAACAGCTTCTGTCGCCAGGTGAGAACAAAGAGTTACTGATGAAGGCGATGATGATGGTGGTTGTGGTGGTGACGATGACGACGATGAGGCTAGCATTGTGACCAAAAGGTTTACTAATGGATCAAAATAAAAAAGCGGGTTTTGTTGCGTTTTGTTACTTTAATTAAAAACATTGGATCATCTCTTTTTAAATCAGTTCGACAAACAAACAAACAAACAAACAAACAAACAAACAAACAAACAAACAAACAAACAAACAAACAAACAAACAAACAAACAAACAAACAAACAAACAAACAAACAAACAAACAAACAAACAAACAAACAAACTTGGTGACGCATGGATAATGCACTTTTGTGAATGTACATTGTGAAAGTTAATGGAATGCACGGATGGCACAATGCACGCAGGTGAATCAATGCACACGAGAAAGTCGTGAAAGCTTTTCCAGATGCATGGAAAACATGTTATTGTTGCATATTTAAGCGCAATTAATTACTTAAACAGGATCAAAAATAGAAGCGTTTTACTATTTAAAAATTATTTCCATTTTTTAAAATTTAAATCAATTTTTATTTTTAAAATTTAATTAGAAATAATTCGAGGTTTTATTTAAAGAAATGCAATTCTTTTGTTCGTTCAATTCTTTGGAGACATTTTCTCTCGAAACGACTTTTTTTTTAGGATTTTAGGAATATTATTTAAAAGGATTTTTTTCCCCAACACTTTGCACTTTAATAAATAGTAGAATTATGATGTAATTAATACAATTTAATAAATTAAATTATAAATTATAAACATCACACTATTAGGAGAAAGAAGCGATACATTCTCTAAATACTCATCCTGTCAGCCCAAACTCTGTGTGTATTTGTGTGTGAGCTTGTGCGTGTGTGTCTGTGTGTATATATTGCAAAGAGGTTAATCCAAACCCTGGCATTATCAGTTGTATAGCTTTAGAAGGGCGTTGACCTAAGCCCTGTGACTCCTTAATTCTTATGCTCTTCTCTTAATCTAACCTCTAGCATAAAGGTCATGAAATGGTTTATCGGAGCCCGGATAAGATATTCAAATCACTTCGGTATTGAAAGACAACTTTAATGTAAAGATTTGAGGCAGAATCTTAAAATCTAGTAAATATTATTATCAATATTGGTTCTACTGGTAACATTATCATAATTTAATCACACTATTTATGATCGACTTTTGTTACAGAGAACCAAACCCTGTACAAGAATCCAGTATCGATTTTTAATAAATTTATAATAAACCAATTATTAAATTGAAGGAAATTCATCATTAAATGAGATTTAAACTAAATAATTCTTTAACTAAAAAATGGATCATCATCGTCGTCGTCGTCGTCAATGTCATCCTCGTCGTCGTCATCATCACCAAGGAGCCTTCAAAGGATTATTGATCTTTATCGAGGTAAGGAAATGCAGGTGTTTCATTAAAGATTTTGCTTCTACGGACACTAATTTGTTTGTTTAGCTAAAAATGTTCCCCTCAAAAAAAAAAGTCCTCGAATAAAATCAATAAATGGTTATATTAAAATGATTATATCTATTTATTTATCATTATTTATTCTAATTAATTAATTTATTTATTTAATCATCATTTATTTATTTATTTATTGATTACAGTTGTCAGTTGTTAATAAGTTCACGTTTTTCGTTTTAATTTCAAATTAATTTTTAAATTAAAAAATAGAAGAAAAAGAGTTTTAATATATTTTGCCCCACAGAAAAAGTGAATTCATTTTATTTATTTATTTTTTAACTCTGAAAACGCATTTAATATGATGGATGTATTCCTAAAAGTCATCATTATCATCATCATCATCATCATCATCAACAGCAGCTGAAGCATCATTTTCGCGGCCTTTTTCCTCGAGTATTTTGCAATTTTAACCTCAAATTGGGGAAAGAAAAAAAAATCACTCGATAGCAAATTCACAAGAACGATTGATCGGTCGCAACCTTCTTGAATCAACCATCGCAGTCTCTTCAATCATTTAATCGCTCTTTCAATTCCACCCAATTCCGCCAGAAATCCAGTGAGGGATGTATTGATTCATCGTCGTCGTCGTCATCATCATAATCATCATCATCATCATCAACATCACCGTCGAATTCGTCGTCATTGGCTCGTCTGGAAAGCTCTCGCACTGAGAAGATTAAGACAATGGGAAGCGAGCAGACAGTGTGGCTCCGTACTTTGAAGCTCTGAATGCGTTCGGCGTTCGCAACGGCGTGACGCACGTGAAGTCGGTGCAGTCGAATTGACGTCGTCGCTAATTAGATGGTTCGTGATCGCAGGCGATCGCTCACCTCGCGATACGGAAATACGGTTTCCCTGTTTGTTTTCCTGCTTCCGTTCGCGTGCCTTCTTTCGCCCGGTAGGTGGGGGTCTGGTGGTGGACCGCGGGTGGATCGATGGTGGGTCACGGGCGGCCAAATCCTCTCCCCAAACACTCAAGATCCACCCCGATTGTTTCTTTCTTTTTTCTCCCTCTCTCTCCATTCCATGGATCTGACCCACTGTCAGGGATTCAGCTAAGGAGGACTGATGTTCGTTTGTTTTGGCTTTTGTTTCGACAAACATTCTGCTGTGTCGTTGTCGTCGACGGTGATGATGATGATGATGATTATGGCAATGATGATGACGATGATGTTACTGATTTTTTGAATCCGAGTTTGCCTGCTGTCTGCTCTTTATTGCACGTTATCGTGAGACTGGTTCCCGTGATAAGGGTCCGCTTAAGTCTTTATTTCTTTTATCTTTCGTTGTTTTGGTTTATTTTTTATTTTTGTTTTTTTTTTTACTTTCTCGCCTTACAATCCACAACTTACGATCTTTACATCCCTTCACTTGTTTCTTTGGAGTTGCATCAAAAATAAAAAAAAGTTTTTATAGCTGTTTGAATATAAATATTGATTAATATTAAATTACTTTTAAATACTATCTTCACCGGAATCGAATTAAAAATGTAAAGATTAATAATTGATTTTGAACGGATGACAGCTCGCCTGGTATTTTAAACAACTGCTTAGAATTTTTAGAAAATAAAAACTATCATCAAGACTTCAAACAAATCTCAAGAGCCAAAAAAAAGAAAAAATCTTCCTTTTTTCAACACCAGCTCCTCACGGAACGCAGGACCTTCAAGATTTCTGTCAACTGGAAACATTCCATGCCGAATGTCCGCTCGATCACGTGATCCTGATGACGTCATCCAAGTACGGACGCATGAGATTGGACGGACGGTGCGTCAAAAGAGACTGGGGTCATCTGGGATGTTCCGTCGACGTTTTGACGCACCTGGATTGGTTCTGCTCAGGTAGGAGGTCGTGCGAACTTCCTGTGGCTGACCTCAGCGGTCTTCAACCCTGTCCCGCTGACCTGGCCTCGTTTCTTGAGGTCACCTATCGATGCATCAAAGGTTTAGTTTGAATTCACTTGTTCGATGTACTTGCTTGTTTGTATGTTAATTTTTAGTTTTTTTTTATGTATGTTTTTAAATGAAGTATTTAGTAATAACTGGGTGAGTTTGTCGGTAAATAGATTACAATAATAAAACGTTCAATTACGAATGTGGTTAAACATGCCGTCAGCGCTGACCGCAAAAGAGCCGCGGGGTTATTTATCAGAGAGGAAATGCTCGGCAAGATGGAAAATTTGAAAATTTCATTCCAGTTTCCACGCGTCCATCGCAAAACTGTCAATCAAAAGCTCCACTGTTTCTCGATCAGGGAAACAACAAATTGCTTCTCGGACATCAGAAACACAAGCAGCCGATAAAATCTCAATCGGACGTCGGCTACGTATCGAGCGGTCATGCCCTCGAGACCGGTCTCGGCAGCGCCCTCTGCCAGTGGAAGGTCAAGACCAATCCGGGACAGAGGATCAACGTGACGGTGTTCAATTTCCTCCGCTCCAACTACCTCAGTCTGCCTCCGAAAATCGGCTCCAAAGTCCTGAGACAGCGCAGAACCGAACGCGAATCTGAAGTCGACAAGTTCCAGAAAGAATCCAAGACTCCTTCTCACGTTCCCCTCTCGTTCGATGATGATCGATTGAAGCCGAAAATCTGTCACCAGGTGGCCGTCCTTAGGGAGCGTGGCTCCGTCCCTAGGCAGATCAGCCTATGCGACGACGGGCCGAGGGAAAGTCACGTGCACCTGTCTCAGTGGGAGGAGCTTGAGATCGAACTTTTTCCCTCTAATCTCCAAAGAATCAAATTCCTCTTCAAGTTTCAGAGTTTGTGATTTTTTAAATATTTTTGCTTTTAAAATTATCTTGTAAATAATTTATTTAAAATCTATCAATGACTCGATTTATTTGTAAAATTAGAAACAATTGATTATTTTAGTATAACTTAAAAGTTATTAATTCCTATTTATTTATAATTATTTTAAAATTATGTTTAAACCTAGTCTAGAAAATATAAGCCACTCATTTAAGTTGGATTCACTTAATTGTTCTATTTTTTAAGGAAATAATTTTTAAACTGCGGTATTAATCGATTATTAATTCACAATTTACGGAGATTTACAATTTTAAAGATTAAAAAAACAAAACAAAGTAAACTTATAAAAAAAGATAATAATTTTGCTTATAATTGGAGCGAGAATTGAGGCATTCTATTTTCAGCTGAAATTGAGCGTAAGCGGTTTAAAAGTAAAATATGGATGTGATTTCTCCCGGGTCTTTTTAAGCACTTATTGAAGGAAAATCGTCTGCGTATTTTTTTATTTTTAAACTCTTGGAAAAATTGCAGACGTGAATCTCTCGCGAAATAGTCATCGATTATGTTTTGTTTTTCTATTTTTATTTATTTTTATCCCCAGATTTTTAATCTTGAATCTGTTCGGTAGTTTCCATACTGGATGCTTATTAATTTCTCGTGCCAAATAAATTCAGCCGATTTGGAGATAAAAGTGGAAAAAATTGGAAATAGATTCGGAAAATAAATGTCGTTCATGGCTCAAGATGAATCCTGATTCTTTTAGAATTGCTTGTTTTTTGGCAGCGTTACCATGCCGACCGGTTAAGAATTTTTAGCTTAAGATGTTGAATTAAAAAAAAAGAGGTTTTTTTCTTTTCTAAATCTCAGAACTAAACTGTGATTTGACTCCACTTTCATTAATTTTCAATCATTCAACTCAGCTTTCTTTTAGAAACAAAAACAATGCAAAGCGCTGACGATTGTAAAAATTCATATTTATCTGAATTTCACTTAAATAATTTCACTTCTCCGTTTTTGTTTTCCATTTACCTAAATGAAAGGAAGCCAGCATCAAACGACCCCGCGTGACAGATGGACAGATGAAAAAGACAAACAATGAACGAATGCATAACGTAATTACTTGGAATAAATAATAAATGTTTCAATTAAAAGCGCGCTTCAAAAACGCTTGTAAGAAATTCAGCAGAAATTACGTCTTGGCACGAGAGATCCATCTTGTCGGACTGGTAAAAGTTTGAAAAACTGGAAGACCGAAAACGCATTTTATGGATGACAGGACATCCATTTGCAAAAGTTGGCTATTTGTGCTTGGATGGGATATAGATGAGATCATTAATCCATTCATTGTTCATAATGCCTTTTTGAAAGATTCAATTTGTTATTTCTGAGCTGAAAATTCCTTTATTTTTATTTTTTTTTTTTTTGATAAAACACACTTTTACAATGAGCCAATCGTCTGCCAACTTTGGATCCAACACTTTTTGGATCCATTTATGCAAGGGTTTTATGGGTCGTTTGTGAACTGCTCATACAGAATTTCATTTTTGTGGTGATGTGAAATAGAATTTTTTAATCGTTAAGGTGGTTGATATCTTGTTGGAAAAAAAAAAGAGATCAGATGACTAGGTTACGATGATAAATGCTTAACAATTAAAGTTTGTTTACACTGAATTCGTTGGTAGAATTGGTACATTTATGGTAAAATAACCGTGCAATCTATTATTTACTAGAGTTACTTTGAACAAATGAAAAGATAAACACGAATTTGCCGTCTCAAACGATCAGTCGAGCCGATAAAGTCTCCATAAATTCACAAAATAAATTCATAAATAAACTAAATAAAACAAATAAATAAGTAAATAAATTGAATAAATTATTTCACCTCGTCAAACGAGCGTTTTATGCATCGGAGTGTACTTTATTGCAAAACCGACGCGAAGCATTCCCTCATACATCATTCACCGCTCGAGTGAATGAATGGCTGATGAATGACTCTCAGCTTCGTGTCAACATACGTCCACTCCTTTATCGTGCCTCCCTTCCATCTTTCCAGAGGATCGGATTTTGCTGGAAAAACCTCTCCGGAGCACAAAGAGCGAAGACTTTCCGCCTCTCCATTCATTCCGTGGCCGCCACGAGACGCGGTGGCGTCGGGAACATCATAAGGTTCATCCCTCTAAATGGGATGTTATCGATTGTAGGAGCTTATTCAATACTTTACTGCAGCCATTCTTCTCTGAGTTTCGAGAATTTTTTTTTATTTTTTTCCTCAAAAAAATAAAAATTAAAAAAATTCGAAAGAAAATGGTGACGTTTGAAATTTCATTTTTCATCCCGCAAGGTGCTAAGGTGTGTTTCTTGTCTTTGTTTTTCTTTTTTCTTTAGGAGGGGAATTTTAATTAGGAATTTGTTTCTGGTTTCCTGATTTTGGGTTTTTTTTAGATTGATTTTAATTCCTTGAAATTCGGTTGAAATAAATGAATTGTGGCTTGAACGACTATCAACAATGGATTAGAATCCCCGGTATATGATCAATCATTCTCATTGTCCTAATTAATCTATATTTTCTAGAATTTTTAGACATTTTTTTAAAAATAATTGTAAATAATTTTAAAATAATAATCTTCGAGCGACACTGAATGCGTTTTATCGAATTTGATGGCAGAGTTTCCAAGACATTTTATGCAAGAATTAATCAATATTTTCTAGCATTTTTAGATATTCTTTAAATGATAATTGTAAATAATTTTATATATAATAATTTTTATATATTTTAAATAATTTTAAAATAATAATCTTAAATACGATACTTCGAGCGACAATTTGAATACGTTTTACCGAATTTAATGGCAGAATTTTCAGGACATTTTATGCAAGAATTCATGAGTAAAGCACATAAAATGAATTTATTCAATTATTCCTAAAATTATTTTCACGACTTTAAAAAGAATTGAGAACTTCACTAAAAAGCCTCTCATTGCTTATGCAGAGTTCTTCGAGTTTGGCATCTCGAATTATTATGCTCTTACAATTCTTGGATAAATATGAGTGCGAATTACTGCATAATTATTAATATTAAGAAACCAATTATCTATAATAATAATGATAAATATCTCTAATAAGTTTAAATAAGAAGTAGATCTTAAACATTGCAAAGCGATAATCTTGTATAAAAACAATTACCTCACAGATTTAAGTATTAAGAATTGAAAATGATATAATCCGAATACGATAATTCCACTCCCCTTTCACTAACCCAATGTGTCATCATCATCGTCATCATCAGGCACAGGCTGTCCAAACCTCCGAGCAGATGAAAGTTCGAGCGGCAAAGAGCAGTACAAGTGGACGAGGAAAGGATCGCAAGGCGAACTGATTTGCCAGGGAAGGTCCGAGAAGCTGAGCTTCAGATGTTCAGAAACCCTGTGGGTCTTGGACTCGACCCCCAAGAATCAACAGGGCACCAGCAGACCGTGGGAAGATCGCTTGGGTACCGATCAGTCCGATTTCCAATTGGCCCTGAATATCTCCAACGTCTGCTCCCTCTTTCCGGGCTCTGCCAATGAGAAAAGCGAGCACATGTTTTCAGACGGTTGGTCCGTCGGCCAAGTCTTCGCTTCGGACTATTTTCCCTACAGTCAGTGATTGCTCTTCTCTGTTGCCGGTGTTGTTGTTGTTGGTGATGACGATGACGATGATGATAATGATGATGATAGTGGTGATGATGATGGCGTTGTTGTTGATGATGATGATATTTAAGAAAGTATTCCATTTAAAGATCATATTTTATTTCACTTGAGAACTTTGAATTCTCTCGAAAATTCATTCGCAGCATAAATCATGGCAAAAACATTCCGGAGAACAATGATGGCATTCTTCGTAAGAATAAATAAGAATAAAAATAATAATAATTATTATTATTATTATAAAAAGCAGTAATTTCACGGTTTTACATAATTATTAATATTATTGATAATAATTTCTAGAGATTACTAACAAAATGATTTTGTAATATAATAATAGTAATAATAATAATAATAATAAAAAAAATAATAATAATTTATCACGATACAAATGCATGATTGCTGTTATAACTGCTAAACAATAACAACGGAGATAATCCTTGAAATAATTAGCGCCCTCATAAATATTCATGACGCTGTTGCTCCAGGCATCCTGATGGTAGTGTCGCTGGGAGTGGCTCTCGGGGTGTTTCTTGGTGGAGTTCTGCTCGTCTGTGCTGCCAGGGTGGTCAGGAAGTTAGTGATTCTATTATTATTATTATTATAATTATTATTATTATTATTGTCATTATTTATTAATATATAATATAATATATTAATATTTCATAATATTATTATTAATAGATTATTAATATCATTATTGTTATTTTAAGAAAGTGAACGAACAGTTACGAATTTAAAATAAGCGATTAAAGAAGTTGTAATAAAATAAAATGAAATGTCTAAAATGTTTTAAATTATTATTATTATTATTATTATATTATCATTATTGTTATTATTATTACTGCTTTAAAAACACATTGCAATCATTGCGGTTGTCGATGCGAGACGTACGAAATGAGCGTTTAATTGACAATAAAACCGGTCGAGGAAAATAAAAATCCGTCCAGGTACAGTTTCAGAGGGCTTATTATTAACTCGAAAAGTTCAATTAAACTCTCCTGGAAGCGAATTGGAGCTGACAGTTAAAAGCAGCGCCCGTTTTATTTTTTCAGTAAACAGCGCAATTCCGTCATGACGCCCGAGGATTTCTACGTGGACCACGGCCAGGCATTGAATAGCGAGTTGATTTACGACGACCAGTTGCGCACCTACGAGGGGGTCAGCAAAACCGCAGCCATCCCCAGCGGCACGGTGGTTGCCGGGTACCCTATGAGTCCGGATTTCAACCGAGATCTGAGGGCCACTGACTTGACCTCGATGTATCAGAAGAAGCAGAACTTCGATCAGAGCGTCCAAAGGACGTGTTGCGATTCTCGTTGCGCTCAGTTGGTCCAACAAGAAGATCAGCTGAAGTTAGGCAGAAGTCCAGTGGATCCTTTCCTGCCATTCAAATGTTCCTGCTTCCAAGAGCCCCTGTACGATGACAACAATCCATCCTCACAGAGCAGAGACGGACTCAGGAGAAATCCTGAACAACAACAACAGCAACATCATCAACAACAACAACAACACTCTGATTCTAAAACGTTCGACGGAATTCCCCAAACCTCAACTTTCAAACCTCACCCTGCAATGGACAGCAACAACAAATCCAGCAGTGCCTTCTCTGGCAGATTGAGAGGACCCTGATCTCGGCATTCCGTCTGTACATACCTGCCATTCGCTTCCGACGTTGATGATGATTATGATTGTGATTGCTCTTGATGTTGATGACGGTGATGAAACTAATCTTTCAACAGCTTATAAGACGATGCAGAGTGTGACAAATGGAAGTTTTAAAGTCGTCGTCATTTTGTCGTCGCGCGAAATTTAGTTTTAGTCGTAGACTGTTTCCTCCTTGCAGCGAGAACAACGACAACAGACAAACAAACGAACAAACAACAACAAACAAAGACATTCCAATTCTGTGGCACGCATTTGGATTTGAGTGAATCCACCGAAGCAATTCGTCTGCAAATAAAGATTTCGAGAAACAAACGTCTTCCACGCGCTGAGATTGGAAGCCATTTTTATCGCTGAAAAATTGATTCCTGTCGGGATTTGTGATCGCTTTTAAGTGAAATTCAATTCAAAATCTTCAAATTGCTTTTGTTTTCCACGCCAAGTTCAGTTAAGAAGATTATTTGTCGGTTGAAAAGTTTTAATTTGCAATTATTTTTTAGGCCGGGTTAAAAGGTCACGCAAAAGCACAGAAAGGGTAAAGGTTATGAAAAACAATTACAGACTTTCTCTTCAATTGCTTTAAGGAAATTGATGTTAATGAAGTCTTGAATTATTCATAAACGTGCTGAATATTCATAACTACTTTGCATGGGTTCACTCCAAATACAATCCAACAAGAAATAAATGCACATTAGTGCAATAATTAAATTAATTACATTAATTACATTAGTACCTAATTAAATTAAAGCCGTTATTTTGGAGCAACCAAGCAACAACGATATTAAACAAATCGATTCGATGATTCGGGAACTTTTTTTTTTTTTAAAGATAAGAAAATATTGTAGGATTGGACCAAAAAAAAAACGATTGTAATCTGATAAGGACTTTTCAGTAGGTGCAATTGCGAGCTTTAAGTCCCCGAGCCTATCTCTTGGCCGGTTTTGAATCTCGTCCTGTTAGCAAGCAAAAAAAAACAGAGATGACCAAACGCATCTCCCTCCGAATGCGTTATCATTATCACAGAGACAAAGTAGGGGGTGGGGGCTCACACACCAACCCCATCAATCTGACGTCATTAACGAGTCACCCAACCGTCCATCACCTTCGCAACATCAGCATCTCTCCTGCGGAGATGTTTCCAGATGTTGAGATGCTGGGATGAAAGCGTGCCGAATTGCCGAGTTTTTCTCAAGTTTCCATTTGGATGTCATGGTGCATAATAATAATAATAATAATAATAATATTGAATATAATAAATATGTCATGGTGCACAATAATAATAATATTGAATATAATAAATAATTATTATATATTATTATAAAGTGGTCTTGTTAATTATATTAATAATTATATTTTATTATTATTATTATGTCATTCGCTGCGAAGCAAAGTATAGACTGTTTGTCTCAAGGTTTCAACGGAAATTCTTCAGGTTTTGGAACACATTCAATTAATTTTTTATTATTATTTCGCACTATTAAACCAAAATGTTGGTCAATTACTGGCACACGGTTAATATATAATTAATAACTATAATAATTAAATTATAAAAAGACACGAGGTGCTTAGGACATGAGATTTATTAAACATAAACAAACAAATTGCTTCTGTCATCAATTTCGATTGCACCAATCAGAACCCAACACAGGCTTTGAAATTGCAACAAATCGCCTCTGTGAATAATTAAAGAATAATTTTAATTCCAAACGTTAACGAAGAATTGCATTCTGGCCACCTTTATTTACTTCAGTAATATTTATTTCGATTCGCGTGAAATTCAGAAGCATTATACATATTATTATTATTAATTAATATTATCACAATTATAATATAATTATGACACGTTAGAAGTTAGAAATAAAAACAATATGATCACCTCGTAACAACTTCAATAATGTTCTCTTGTGAGAATTCCACTCTCAGGCCTTACTTGTTTCAGGGTGAGATGCCCCAACTAATCCCCATTTCCTAAGCTCACCTCCTGAGTGTTGATTGTGCCCTCCCCACTAATCAAATATTTCAAAATCTGGAAAATCACAAGTCACAAAGAACCAAATGTCACCAAGTCATTCGAAGACATGACTCCGAAAATCAAGGTCTGCCATGCCAAGATTCACTCTCTCAAACTTGGAACTATTAGTTGCTTAGGATTTCAAGGTGACCATTTCCCTCTTTCTCCTGAGTTTAAATTGGGTTGGTTAAACTCCCATAACTGTTGACACAAAAACAAAAAACATCATCATCAGGCTCTGCATGGTTTAACTTTCCAGCGATCAATTAAACACAAGAAATGCCAACTGAACAATACGAAGAGATAATCAAACGATCAAATATCGGAGCAAAAAAAATCGGTTCCAATTTTTGGTCCACGTCAAGGGAACCATGAGTCCAAACGAACCGATTCTAATTTTTAAACATTAAAACTTTTAATTAATTAATTAATTAATTAATGCAGAATACAAAATGTCAGTCTTTCAATTATATTTAAAAAAAAAATAAAGAGCAGACTATCAGCTCAAGCCATGAAACATCTCAATGACAAGTGAAACCAAAGGCTGTTGAAATGAAACTAATGCAGTCGACGGACCCGAATGCCCTCTCAAATGACGACCATTAAAAATATTTTATTCTTTTAAAATCATAAAAAGGAGGAAATTTATGGAGAAAACAGAATCAATATTTCTTTGTTGTATGCGTTCACTGGGAGCTGTCAGACCTGGAAAGAAAAACATAACTAACAAGATTACTAACAAACAATGGAGATGACAACAACGATGATGAAATTAATTAATAAAGAAAAAGGTGAAAACCAGTTAATCATGTCTTCACTAACTGACAATAAATTGTCAAATTGCCAGCCTCATCCCTCATCATTTCAATCATTCATTGAATCAATCATTCATTAAATCAATCATCCATTGAATCAATCATTCATTAAATCAATCATTCATTGAATCAATCATTCATAACTGCCACTGACAGACAATCATTAATTATTCTCTGCCATTCATGCAGTTCAACAATTCACATTCAACAATTCACATTCAACAATTCACATTCAACAATTCACATTCAACAATTCACATTCAACAATTCACATTCAACAACAAAACGATCAGCTGACCGACCCGTTACTCTTCCTGTCGGACGACCTTGAACCACCGGAACGCGTCCAATGAGGTCGAAAGGTCGAAGGACCGGGAATGTGCAAGGTGGGGCACGAAGGACTTCCGGAGACAGAAGGAAGATCGGCTGTTGAATTGAAATGGGAAGGTAAGAACATTCCTATGTCAAACCAAATCAATCCAATTGAAACAAATCAATCTGATTCAATCAAATCAACCCAGTTCAATCAAATCAATCCAATCAACTTCTAAGTGAACCTTATTAAAATCATCGAACTGAATGATCAAACCAAAAACTAAACTCAGAATTTCCCACCAAACAACAACAACAACAACAACTCTCAGGATACAACTTCTAAAGAATGCAATTACAATTGTTTGAACATTTAAATAAAAACTCTTGCAACAAACCTTTTGAATTTCCACTGGCTCCAGCAACAGCATCGTTGTTATTGTTGCAACAGCTGCTGTTGTTGTTGTTGTTGTTGTTGACACCCAACAACAACGACTCCCAACTGCATCTCATGTGAAAGTTCTCCAGGTTGAGATCAACTTTTGCAGATTCATTTTTAAAGCATTTGACTCTGAATTAAAGTAATTAATAAAGCTATAACCAAATATAACAAGATATTTATTCGACTCGCAATTTTATAATAATAATAATAATAATACAAACAACAAATTTTACAACTAAGTGCTCACTTTATAGGCTGGCTGGAGATGCAGCCCTCTTTGGCAACTTGGGACAACTTATTCTCAACTTCAGGAGTGAACCCTGGTGAATTGAAATTAAATTTAAAACAAGAAAAGAAGAACAAAAAAGAATATTTTATGTCCAACATTATTTAACAAAATTGAATCCAACAATCTCAAATATACAAAAATTCATGTCACAGAAATAAATTCAAGTCTCTCAGAACAAAAAGAGCCATTTTATAGAGAAAAATTAAAATTACATAAACAAAGTTTGAACAAGACTTGCAGCCTGATATCCCAACAACAACAACAACAACAACTAATACTAATAACTTGTTAATAACAGGACAAGAGAGAGCACGGAGACTCAAAACAATTGCATACAATTTGAACAAGTCTTGAAGCCTGATAGCCCAACAACGACTACTAATACTTAATAATTAACACATTATTAATAATAATTAATACTTAATAATGATTAATACAACAATAATAATAATTAATACTTAATAATGATTAATACAATAATAATAATAATAATTAATACTTAATAATGATTAATACAATAATAATAATAATAATTAATTCTTAATAATGATTAATACAATAATAATAATAATTAATACTTAATAATGATTAATACAATAATAATAATAATAATAATTAATACTTAATAATGATTAATACAACAATAATAATAATAATACGTTAATAATAACACAAGAGAGGAGGGAAATTCAAAACGACCCCCATACGTGGATCAGTGAGAGGCAAAGCAAGTGCGGACAGGTTCGGGAAACTGGAAGAGTTTTCGATCTGTCGATCGTCGACGATGAAAGAAACCTTCGCGATCGAGGATTTCATTTTTTCCGTCAGGAAATCCGCCAACACGTCCTCGTCACCTGAGATGGAAAAACACGAAAAAAAAAAACCTTTTAATAACAACTAATATAATAATAATAATAATAATAATAATAATAACAATAATAATAATAATAACAATAATAATAACAATAATAATAACTTTAATAACAATAACAACTGAATTTCCTAAATTCAAGCGATGAGTGCAATGTCAGTAATAAAAGTAATAATAATAATAATAATAATAATAATAAACAAAATTATTTGCAGAATCATGCAATTACAACATCATCCAAAAGAAGAAGAGAGGGAAAGCTTTGCTTTGCTTCAAAGTGTTTAAATGTGTTAATTAAAATCCCGAGTTAAAAACAAAAACAAAACAAAAAACATGAAAAGTCAACAAACTTGATGAAAAGTCTGCTGACGTTGATGCGCGTCCGTGGTTTTCGTGTTTTGCGGTGTTTTCGTGACTGCATGAAAGAGCAATTGATGAACGAATCAAAGAATCGAATGACGAATCGTTGAGTAATCATTGATGAAAACATTTCTGTTTGCTCCGTCAAATGCAGAGTAAGTCATTAAAATTCAGATTTTTTTTTTGCTTTATTGAGTCAAATAAACAAAATATCAGAATTTCTTTCCACTTTTCTCACCACCTTATAATATTATTATTTATGCGACTTATATTTATTTCAACCTCGTGCTTCTAGCAAATCCTTCCCTAAGCTTTCAACTTATTCGAAAATCAATATTCCTTTATAAATTGAAAATCAACTGCAATAAACACAACAAAACAGTACAACACAACAACACAATACAACACAACAAAACAGTACAACACAACAACACAATACAACACAACAAAACAGTACAACACAACAACACATAAGACAGCAAGACAAACAGATCCTCACCTCCCTGAACCAGCTGTCCTCCCTGAATTGGAGTCACTCATGGATGCACTCTGTTCCTGGTTCAGAAATCCTTCGTTGAGCGTCGGGGAGAGTTCCCTCGTCGAAGTGTTGTCGTCCTCCGTCACTCCAGCCGTGCTTTCCACGTCATTGACTCCGAACCTGAAGGTTTCCGAAATGAGACGAATTTGAATTTTTTTCTTTAATTTTTAGGTGCAAATTGGTCAAAATAATTTAATAATTAAAAAAAAAAAACTTAGGTAAAGTAAAACTGAAGTTTAAAGAAGTGATTTCTTGATTTTTAATTCATTATCGAAAAATAAAAAAAAACTTTACGAAATTCTTAGCAATCAAAATTTGTGCAATTATAATTTGTCAAATCTAATGAGAGAAACTACAATAAAAACTATAATATATATTATAATTATTTTTAGAGAAAAATTTTTATTTATATTATTTTTCAGTATATTTCTCTAAAAATCCGGAAAACCCACATTGTTTCCTCGTCGATGTCATTCTCCTCATTACTGCTGTCTGTGTTGTCCAAGTCCCTTTCTTCGTATGAAACCTGAAAACGATGAATATTCTTATTGATAAAAATTCTTAATGATAAATATTCTTATTGATAAAAATTCTTAATGATAAATATTCTTATTGATAAAAATTCTTAATGATAAATATTCTTATTGATAAAAATTCTTAATGATAAATATTCTTATCGATAAAAATTCTTAACGATAAATATTCTTATCGATAAAAATTCTTAATGATAAATATTCTTATTGATAAAAATTCTTAATGATAAATATTCTTATCGATAAAAATTCTTAACGATAAATATTCTTATCGATAAATCTCCGATTAAAATAATCATGATAATAAATCAATCGATCAATAAATAAATTAATTAAATAATTATTTAATATGCAATTAAAGTGTTGAAATAACAACTCGTTATCAGGATCACTCCT
Source organism: Hirudinaria manillensis (assembly GCA_034509925.1). Lineage (NCBI taxonomy): Eukaryota > Metazoa > Annelida > Clitellata > Hirudinida > Hirudinidae > Hirudinaria > Hirudinaria manillensis. The sequence continues at coordinate 8,719,687 of CM067530.1, read as the reverse complement.
CAATCAAATTGAGTGGCAAACAAATGATTTCACAAAATTTTGTACCCAAAGTTTATCCATACAGACATTAGACAAAATTCTAACAGAAAATTAAACATTTCCATGGTTTTTCACCACTACTCTGTTGTTAATTGATCCAAATGAAAATCATTTATTTATTTATTTATTTCATAAAATCATTTATTTCGACTCACGTCGCTATCGGAAGAGTTAGAGTCATTGTCATCATTGTTGTTGTTGTTAGGACTGATGATCACAGTTGCCTTGTCCTCCTTCCTGCCCCTGGAGGTCAACCTGCCCGGAGATTTCTTCTTGCGTCCTTGACCCTGGTCTGACATTTGAATGTCATTATTATTTTGTGGTCACTCAAGTGATAATAATGATGATGATTGATAAGGACTGATTATTCACAAAATGCATCATAAATCAGATGCATTCAGAACAAACAGAACAATGAATGGAGGAAGTGATCATCAAAAAGTAACTATATGAAACAAGGTGGTGGTGATGATGATGATGATGGCCATGATAATGATAATGATGATGAATGATGTTGATGGTAGCAATAAAGACACATAATCTTTTTACTGAAGATGTTTATAAGTGTTGCCTTTACCCACCTTTACCGTTGCACTTTATCAACAGATACTTCTTAGAGGCTCCATTCAGTTTCTGAATAAAATTTATAAAAAAAATAATAATTTAACTGATTAAATTTTAATTCAATCAACTCTTCAATAATATTCTCACCTGTTTTAACATGTTGATCTGTTGCAGATATTTGTCTTTGGAAGACTCAAGCTTGTTTATGTACCTGTAGTAGTGAGACAGAGCAGGTAAACATGATAATATTTATAAAATACTGAAAATGATTCTTAATGCAATTAATTTCTTAAATTAAAAAGAAATGAAAATCATGAAATTAATCTCATATCATAAAAACATTTTGCTGCAATATGGGCCGTGACAATCATCATCATCATCAGGAGCAAACATCACGGTTTTATCAAAACAGATCAATAATTATGACTAACAACCAATGAAGACCCAAAATAAAAATGAAACTGATTTAAAAATTAAGATTTAAAAATTCATATTTTTTTCTTTCCTTCGCTTTACTTTTCAAAGCAGATATTGCTTATCAATGTGATAAACACTTTGGGCAAGCATTGAGATTGTTTGATCATTATTTTCAGAGCAAACATTCACGGTTTGGAATAAGTCCACCACGCAAGGAGTAAAATAAATAAGAAGATAAATTTCAAGCCACTGGGCCATAAACTATTCAGCATCACCACTGTCATCATCATCATCACCACCACCATTATCATCCTCATCATCATCATCACCATCATCAACATCTTCTTCATCGAGATCTTCATCATCATCATCCTCACCACTGCTGGTCCCTCGTCTTCTGGTGGAAGGTCGTGGGCCTGACGTGAAACCTGAGCACGAGGTAGTCGCCCTCCGGGTTGAGGTACCCCTCCGATGCCAGGTGGTCCAAGCGGTAGAAGCGGTTGTAGCCCCAGCACTCGCCGACCTCAAAGTCCGAGGCGAACTCCCTGACGACGTTCTTGCTGTCGTCCCTGCAGCTGGCGTTCACCATTTCGACTCTGTACTCGTACCTGTCGATGATGCGTGCGTGCGTGATGTTTTAAGACATGCTTGTTGGTAGTTGGTTGATTGGCTGTTTTGTTGTTTTTATGATTTTTACTAACTATAGATTGTTAATTATCCAATAATCTGATTTAGCTGTAATTATTACTGCAATAATTGTTTATTGTTAATAATAATTTTAAGATAATTGTTTAATAATTAGTTTAAAAGATTAGCATACCATTTATGAATGTTATTACATTATTATTGTAATATATATAATATATTATTTCAAATGATTGCCAGTTAATACAGGTTAATAATTAATGCATAAAAGTTATCAGGTGATTTATAGTCACATGATTACTTTCTCTGGCTATATATTTCATTAAGAAAATAAGTTCACATTTAATATAATAATTTAATATAATTTATTTTAAATTATGACAGACTTTGAAGTTTCTGGTAGTCCTTGGGAGAGTTCAAGAAAAACAGACAAGTAGTTGCCTCTAACCACTCCATTTCCATCCTGAATTAATTTCAATTAAATTATTAAATTTATTAATTCGTGAAAAATTACTCTTAATAATAAATAAATAAATAAATAAATAAATAAAAATATTTACAATATTATTGTAGACTATAATAATATTATATAATTATACCTAATTATAGACAGTCACAAGCAACAGATCAAACGATGGACGAGTTATTTTTAGCAATTTCGTTACCTAATTAACCAAAAATTTTAACTAATTTAACTCGAAAGTTTAAATAATTGATTAAGTAGTGTTTTGATGTTCAGCAGTGCTTGCGTGCGTCCTTTCAACTTTTAAGTCCATCTTTTAAACTTAATTCATGCATTTCTTTGAATAATTTATTATATTTCATTATAATTCATGATAAAATATCTCAAAAATAAGACCAAAATGAGTAGCTCATTCATCTCCTCATTCAGAGTTGATAAAATAAATTAAATAATCACCTTTTAACGATTAAATTGTTAAACTCAAAAATAAATGAACTTTTAAATGATTTCAAAGCATAAAAATAATATTATTATTATAATTATTATTATAATAAATAAAACTCACAGGATACACTTTGAGTCTCCAGACGATGCCATGGACATTGAGTTCATCACTGTAAATGGGATCCGCCAACTGCTGGAGTCTGCTGAAAGGATTCACCACGAAGGTCTTCGTGTCATATTGGGGAACGATTTCACTGAAACGGAGACAACCGATTTCAAAGAGATCAATGAGGGCAGAAATTAATTAATTAATTAACTAATAAGGAGATCAGAAATGATTCATTATTTTTGTTTAATTAATTGATTTTAAAATTTGCTTCCCAGCCATTAAGTAAATGTTCATATTCATATATGGCACGACAACAGAAATTTCAATTAATGTGCGATAAATGTGTTTAAAAATATTTTCCCAATTACTTCGTAAATCCAGTAAATTCCGAGTAAACTCCTAATAAATTCTAACCAACAGAAGAGACGACGACGAACGCTCACCTGGTGAAATCCGGTGGCACAGGTGTGGTTACGAAGGATGCCATGGGCTTCTTGTTGACCTGGTTGAAAGTCTCGAGAACGTCTGCACTCTTTTCTATCAAATCCCGCTTCGAGCAGGTGCTCTTGCGCAATTCAACCTCGGAAAGCAAGGAGTCCAACAGTTCCGTCTCTTGGTTCAACTGGTTTCGCTGACCTGAGGATGTCGATTTCATAATTGTTAATTAATTAATTATTTATTTATTTATTACATTGCAATTTCCCATAATAGGATGAAAAACAAAATAAATCAAACTTTTGAAAACAAAAATAACATTAAATTAGCAAATGATGTTTAATTAATTAGATAATAGCATTTCAATTAACACAGAGAGACATTCAGGATCAACGTTTGAAAGTTAAGATATATGTAAACTATACAACTGAAAGTGAAACCCAAGTCCATCAAAACCATCAGAAATCGAAAGGTCAAAGTTCGTCGAAACCAACTGAGCAATTTGACGAGTTTGGATTTCATTTGCGACTCGAGTCTCGCCACCATCGACTCCACGGCGTTCCTTATTTCCTGCACCCTTTCCTCCTTGGCTTTCTTGACCGATTCAATGTTTTTCTCCTGAATAATTAAAGGGGAAATATTTTTTTTACCGACGTAAATAAAAATCAATTCAACACAATTCTAAATCTGGCAGAACTGATTGTTTGAGTAAAGTTGTCGTACTCAGTACTCAGTACTCGGAGGATACAATGCATTCTCGATCAATTGGCTCATTGACAACTTTAGGAATGTGACAGATAAACAATCGTGAAATATTTGAAATTCAATTAATTTCTTAAATTAAAAATAATTCATGAGGGGGGAAAAGAAATCTGCTTGATCTCAAGATATTCCGATTGTGCAATCGATTTACGAAACAAAGGCATAAAATATTATTATAAAAAATGTTGTTCATATTGTTGTGAAAAGTCACAATAATATACTAATACTCAGGAAATAAATTTCAAATCAATAAAGCAATTTGCATAAATAGTAAATAATAAATAAATAAATAATAAATCAATAAAATAATATTCAATTTGCCTTTTTTTTAAAAGATTTTTTCATAATAAAAAATAATCCTCATTACCACTTCCTGGATGAGACTTATGAGTTCAACATTCCTGCACTTCATTTTGTTCACCTCCTCGTTTATCCTGGTCACGTGGATGGCATAAACTTCATCCACTGGTTTGAACGAATGACCAGAATGCTGTGCCAAGTAACCAGCATTAGTTTATTTTTTGTTTTCATAATTGCACATCATGTATTTGAATTTCCTTTGATTAATAAATAACTTAATTTATTAAGTTCTTACAAGATCATTATAAAATTAAATTAAAAACCTTAATTTGACATAAGAATAATTCAAGTACAAAACAATTCTCCAAAGAAAATTTCAAATCCATTACCATTCCACCCCAAAGGGCGCATTGATGGCAGATGCACGTCTGACATGTCACGCAAAACACGGTCAATTTCTCTTGGCGGTGGGAGGAGCATCTAAAATTTGAAAATACAATCATTATTTTATGTAAAGTTACGAGTAAAATTAAAACAAGAGTCAGCAGACGAGATGCTTACAGGTCTTGATCGTTTCGGAAAGAACGTTCCGGAGAAGTGATGCTCAGGCTCTCCAGCTGTTGAGTCACTTCGTCTGCCCATCTGCAGTTCACTAATTCATGAACCTGGAGTGAAGCTCTGGAGAAACATTAAATTCAGATTAGAATCGTGATTTGCTTTTGCCCACAACGAAATTAGACCTTAAATAAAGTTGAAAAACAAAATTAAACCTGCAATGGGGACAATGTGAATGCTGCTCATTCAGCCACCTCTGAAATGCAAGTAATCAAGTAGAGTGTCTTTAACTTTGTGTTTATTCTATCAATCTCAAGATACTCACACCAATGCAACTTAAGCAGCACAATTTTGAACAGTGTGGACACAGACGAGCATCTTTCAGTTTCTCCATGCAGATAAAACATCTGAAAACGCCCGCCAGGCTCTTGAAGAAGAAATACAGCATTTATAATGGTTGTGACTATCGATAACGTCCGCTTTTTTTTTGCAAACCTCAATGGAAGTATCAACTCGCACATTCCTGTCCCTTTTTTGAGAGGACATTTTCTTCTTAAGTGCATACGGCAAAACGAAACAATGTACAGAGTAACCAAGACCGACCAGGCTAAATTGGGTGTGTTGCAACAAAATCTTCAAACTACGTATATTATTAAAACTAGGTATATATTTAAAATTAAAATTAACTATTGCAAGAAATAATTGTCATTATGTAATGATTTAATATGTCGTGCTAATTAGGTGTTTACCTTACTAAAGCAACAGATGTATGTCAAACTTGTTTAAATATTTAATTCAACAAAATATAATTAATCTTGATTTTTAGAAAAACAAAAAGTTATAATTTTAGTATATCATCGATAGTTTTTTATTAGGATTAGCGTCCGAAAAAACAATTGTTCATTACATAATTTATGATGGCTGTAACTATTAAATATTCAAAAAATTATAAGCATTAAAACCTTATTAACCCGTCGAATTTGTGTTTTTAAAAAAATGCTGCTGGTCTTGAAATTAGTTTTATTGGAATAAATCGAACAATTACAGAGCAAAACCAGGATCAAAACACAGCAGAGCCAGGAACAGCCAAGAACCTTAGCCAGATCCGAATATAAAAATGAAACTTTTAGAGAGGGTCGGAAGAGATATATTAAGCTCATGATTAAATATTATGGGATTCCAGCGGTCTGGGGACCCATCTTATTTGCCCATGCGGGATCTACGGTTGGATACAAACCCCTCTTGTCTTGCATTGCAGTTTAATTTGTCTGTTTACTTGTTAATTGAATTAACCTTTGATTCATTTAAATTTAAAAGCAGAGAAATGAAATGTAACAGAATTTCAAGTTAGAGTAAATCAAATTTATCGAAATAATTTATTGATCAATACCTGCTCTTGGTAAATAAAAATAAAGCATGCAAGAGATCGAATTTGGTACGCAAGCAATAAAATATGATGTGGAAAAGGAGTTATTCTTCCGGAGAAAGATTGCATTTTCTTGAGAACTCCTGGCCTTTGATGTGAAACCACTTGTTGCATACTGGAAAAACGTAGAGTCTTGAGTTTTTGAATTTACTATCTTAAGAAGGTTGGTTAAACAAATATTAATTTGTTTGCAGACTTAAAATTGTTTTTACCCCATTTAGTTCCTGATAACACTGGACATCCTGCGTGTCTCGTTCTGTAATCTCCGTCTCCGTTTCTCAGCAAGTTGTACCAGATAGCTCCAGCTCCCTTTAAAAAGAAAAGATAAGCGGTAAATAGTTGAAAGCCCACACGAAAATAAAAGGAATCAATCAAATCAATCAATCAATCAATCAATCGATCGATCAATCAACTTGCCTTCTCAGGACTCAACCTCACTCCAATTTCGTTAAAAACCGTGGCACCACCAGCCTCGACATCGCTAATCTATTGTTAGATATTTATTCAATTTAATATTATTTATTAGTTATTTATTTAAACAACTTCGGTGTTAACCAATAAATTTTTTACTAACACTTGCTTAACTAAATAGAAGCATTCTACCCACGTAAAATATGACAGTAGCCACTCTGTTTCCTCGCCATTCTTCGAAGGTGCTTTCCTCGTTTGGCTTGGAATAGAGGAAAACATTAATTTCATGGATTCATAAAGAATTTTGCAAACATCATGAATAATTAAACTGAATTATTATTTACAATTAATAAATAACCTCACCCGAGCGAAATCGTAATGCGGTTCATATTGGCCTCCAATTCCGTAGTTTAATACCTGAGTTCATAATCAATGTATCAACAGTTTATTTTTATATATTTTTTATAATTTTCCATAATTTAATATTTCAAAGGCAGGAAGAAATCATTGCCAAGCGATGTACCTGAAGAAATTCGACAGTGTCCAAAGTGAGGTTGGACAAAGCACTCGCTCTCTTGGCAATCCTCTCTATGATTGGGTCTGTATCGTCAGACAGCCAAGATCTGCGAAGATTTGCAATTTTTCCAACATATTATACGTTTAAATCTCTTGTAATAAAACTGATTAGATGACATTTTTAAGATGACAAACATATTTACATATTCTCCAGTATTTCAAATGTCTATGTACAGGTAATTAATATTTATGAAACATTTTCCATGTTTTGCATTTTAGGCAAATAATTAGGATTTGGAAGGACAAGAGTTATTTAGAAATCATACGTTTTGCTTGTTCTGTATTCGGGAACCGAATAACTATCGGCATTCGTTTGGAAAACTTCGGATCTCTTCAGCTGAAAGTGAAGCATTTAAAACATGAGGTTTGTTCGATGTAAATAAATAAATTCAAATTAAATTCAAATTAATTAATTAATATCAATTTTAAATATAAAATCAAACAAATCACATATAATATCTCTTTTCCAATCGACATGACATCCAGTGTTGGGTACATCATTGGTCAAAATGCAGACCCAGAAAAAATTCGGTCACTGACCTCCGGCATGGCCAAGTCCTTGACCTTCTTCATCTCACCCTCGGAGATGACGTCATGATAGATTGCAATGAGTGGATTCAAGTAAAAGAGTTCCTCTTTCAATGGCTTCAAAAAGAACATGGGGTGGTGGCGTCTATATTGGCATGACAACTGATGTTCCCGCCTGTAGGTCTTTAAAATTAATGAATTCTTATTTAGTTCAATAAACCATTATTATTAATTTAAGATTAAACAGATTTTCGTGAAATTCACTTTTAAGCAATAATGTATGTTTGTAAAAAATACTTTTTATAGTACCAGAACTTGTCCAATTTTTCATATTAACTATTAAAAATAAAACTTTTATTTAATTTTTTTTCTAAATCAAAAAAATATCTAACATGGGTTTTCTCTCCTCTGCATAGTTTCTCGTAATCAGAATAGTCCTTGGAGAACTGATAATCTGCCAAATTCCTGTGAAACTTCATCTCGTCGCTGAGATTCTCTGCTTGCATCATGTTCTCGTAGTGATTCAAGTTCAATGTTGCCCTTTCATTGCTTGGATCTTGATAAATGAGCGATATTAAAGGCTCTTTAAATAAGGAACAATCGAATTACACATCGAATGTCTCACCTAATGACAGCCACTCTTTTGTCAGGTTGTAAGCGTGATGGACGTTGCCTTGCTGTTGTAAATTTGTTGTAAAATGTTTTCGTCAGATTAACACAATGAATTACGAAGAAATAATTTCATTTATGGTAACATTTAAACAATTACAATGTTGTATCAAGTTTGTATTTTTAATGATAGATTTGCATAATCAAATAATTAAAAATCAAATTTTATAGGGAAAAGAACATAATCAAATCGCACAACGTGAAATTATGTTGTGCACCTAACAAGAATTTAAAAAAGGAAATTATTTTAAAATAATCGAGAAAAACATTTTATTCCAGAAATCATTCCAAAAATATTCTTTTTAACAATTTTAAAATTCCAATAAACTGAAAATCTCATAACATTTATTTGAACGATAAACAGTATAATATAATTTTAATAATAATAATAATATTAATAATAATCTAATGAGATTTCCCAGAACCATTTGCTGACTTAAAGTTATCGATTCAGATTATGAACTCATTGTTTTTTTGAGAGTTTTTGACGGGGCTAATAAAAGAAAATAATTAATAATAATGTATAATTATAATTATAATAATAATAATAATTATAATTATATTATATATAATAATTATATATATTATATATTATTATATATAATAATAATATTATTATATTATATTATTAATAACGAGCGATAAAAAGACAGACCCTGTACATGGCATAAGACAAGTAATCGAGCGTTTTCTTTCTCTCCGTCGTCTTAATGTCCTCATTGAAATCAATTTTCAAAGATTCACTCATCCACAGAACGGCATGGTAGAAGTCTCCCCTGTTGTAGGCTACGAGACCCAATTGGAAGCAGTCATCGGCTGGAATAAATTAATACATTAATAAATTAATATATTTACTTAAATTAATACATTAACTGATTCTTATTGATGTCTCGTGATTAGTGTATTTACCGGAAGTTTACGCGCAATTATTATTATTATATAATTAGATATTTTATTTTAACCATTCAAATAATTAACAAATAAAGTAATAAATTAACAAATTTAATAAATAAATAAATAAATGAATAAATAAAATAAATAAATAATATAACATCCTAGATAATTCCTTTAACATTCCACCAACCATTCATATCGGAAGACTTAAGAACTCCTTCGATGTTTCCAGTTGCAATGTCGTTGGTTGGAAGGTCATAGACGTCTTGGAGCCGGAGTAGGGCCAGCGCCGATCCGTAAAGGTCTTCCGCGTCCGGGAACCAGCTGGTCTGTGACGACAACTTGCTCAAGAAGGCTGTCGGAGAGGATTATGATTATGATTGCGATTGTAGTCATGATTGTGATTATGGTTCTGATTATGAAAATGATTGCAAATATTAAACAATTCAAATATATATATATAAAATGCAAATTTTGTGCCAATGATTCTCTTGTAGCAAGTGACAATCTATGACTAGTGAAATTATGACTTTATCATTTTGAAATAATTAAGAAATCAATTATTTATTAATTAATAATAATTAATTTGTTTAGAAAAATAAAAATAAAAAAATTATTATTGAAACAAACTCAAGTTATTTTAGTCACGAAGCCAAGTCATGAAACAATCGAAATAGCACGGCTATTTCCTCTGATTAATGCTTATAATAATAATTTTAATTCCAGTAATTATTTTTAAATTGTGAGTTATTTATGAGAACTCTTGTTATTCCGTCCTGAAATACATAAAAAATTGAATCCGTACGTCAAGTTAAAAAATCAGTCATCCATTGTTTAATCGCACACCTGGATTATTCCCATGCATTATTCATGCATCATTCCCATGCATTATCTATGCATCATTCCAATGCATTATCCATGCATCATGCACATACACAATTCCCATGCATTATCCATGCATCATGCATCTATATAATTCTCATCCATCATGCACCTGTATATGTTCCATTCACCAAGCACCTGAACAATTTCCGTGCATTATTCATTCATCATTCCCATGCATTATCCACGCATCATGCACCTCTCATTCACCTTGACTGCCGTGAGGCTTGATGTAATGTTCAACAATGTTTGTCCAGTCAATAGCAAATCTTTTGACGATCAGATATGCATTGACAGGATTCGACAGATATTTCATTGGATCGTTCAGAGCCTTTTCGCTGTGCTCCTGCAATTCTTTGGCTACCCTGGCATTTAGACATTGTATGTTATTTCAATTATTTATTTATTTATTTATTTTATTCATTTAAATTGATAAATTAATTTAACTTTTTTTCAGTTTTAAATTAGATTAAGCTTCCAAAGTATCATCGAGTATCAAAGTCCTCCGGTTGATGCAATAATTTGTCTAATGACACATGTTAGGATTGTAATTATCGTAACTAAATGTTAATATTATTCAATGACAAAATAATAAAGCATAATTTGATACCAACTTAAAAGAATTCGTGCATGAATTTTCAAAATATAAAATAAAATAAAAATAAACATAATAACATTTCCAGCTTCTTAATCCTAATGACTTCCTGCTCAACATAAGTCATCAGTTCTTTGGCAACTGAATTCTCAGCTTGTAACGCTTTCGTCAGTTCCACGAGGGCCGTGAACATGTCCTTTCCATGGACTGAAGTTGCCAACAACAACAACAACGACGACGACGCCAAAAGGCAACAACAACATTCGAATCTCATGTCCACGTAAACTTCAAACGACAATAGCAACAACAGCAACAGGAACGCATGCAACGAATAGAAATTTTCAATTTTTTTTCAAGTTCTGCTACGATTTTGTTATCACGTTCGGCAATCCACGATCGGACAAAAACTTTCAAATAAAGTCATTTCTACTGAGAAACGCAAACGTTACGCTTTGAGGCCGTCTGTCCCTCGTCACGTATTAAAAGAATATTTCGTAGCGAGATAAAAGCGATTAAAAAAGTTCAGACATTTCTTGAGACAGTCCTTACTTTGGCTGTTTTCTTTCGCTTCACAACTTCATTCAACAGGCTCCAATGAATGCCAAGCAATGCCAAATGCGGGGTTCAATTCCTTGAATGCGATGAGTGTCCGTGTGTCGATGTGCACGTAAAGTGTACACGCACACAATGCCGGCTATACATAGCTAACGTTCATTGTTTATCATCGAGCTGATAATTTATTACTGTTGTTATTATTATTATTATAACTATATATTACTTATTATGAATATATTAATGGGATCAAAAGTGATTTATATCATTTATTATTTTATTTATATTATTATTTTTGTTATTTTTCTGATAAAGTAATCTAAAATTATTTCAACAAGTTTATAAAAAATTTTCTTTTCCTCTCAATTCTGAGCAACAATTTCTCCTGCAAATCACGAAAAACCTTCTTTTAAACAAACATTTTAAAATTCGTTGTCAGAATTCTTTCAAAAAACAATAATTTGCTTCGTTTCAAAAAACAATTTTTAATTAATTACGAAACAATTTCGAATAAATCAGTTTGCATTAAGCGAATAATTAGATGAATTTTAATCATTAAGTCGTTAATATTTAACTTTTAATTCCACATTTAAGACGTGATTTTAAAAGAAGAAATGCCATTTTGAAACTCCAAATCTTTAAATTCGATCGTGCATGGATGAGCAGCAACAATTTAATCAATCAATCGATCAACCAAGCAATCAATCAATCAATCGACCGAGCGGCCAATCAATCAACCATTCATCCATTCATTTAATTACTCCATCAATCGTTCAATCACGATCACAATCAACCACGAATCGAGAAAAAGAAAAAAAAAAGAAGGATTGCAGTAAGTTGAGCATTTTCCATCTAAGCATCCTAAACTCGTCTACGTCACTCGCGCACGTGACACCTTCGCTCGTACAATCTGTGGAGATTATGAGAAAAAAAATCGTCTTTCTTCAATCGTTACGGCAGAAAATCGAAAGCGAATTCTCTTCGTTGCAATCCTGGATTTTCCACCTCCGAAGTGAACTCTCGCCTCTCCTCTCATCCTTCCTTCTATCGGCTCCGTCATCAGATGATGGAGCAGCCACAGCAGTTTCTCTGAGGGTGCAATGGCCAGTGGACGACCTTGTCCTTGCCGTAGACCCAGAATTTAATCTCTTCATTTCTCCAGTTGCACGTACATTCAGTCATTGGAATGGCTTTCAACTTCTGCCTCTGTTGGATTGATTGAGTTACGTTAGCAGTTTTTGATGTTCAGGCAAGGTTAGACCAAGGTTTGGATCACCAATTCGATTAATCGAATTAGTATTTAAAAATTGTTTTTTGTATTTATCGAGAAATGCAAATAAAGTTCGTGTCAATATAATTATAATAAAATATATACAAGATAATATTTTAATACATAATAATAACCTGCATAATTATCCTGGCATACGAGTTGAATAGCTTGATATGTTCGGCCAATAAGACGTCAGATACGTTGCACAACTCCTCGTCAGGATGATTCACTATTGGCCACACCTAATTAATGCTAAACTTGTTATTAATATTGTTATTATTAATATTATTATTGTTATTATTATTGTTATTATTATTATTACCAATTTATAAATTATTACTGTTACTATTAATAAAGTCCCTGCTGATATAGAGCATCTTAAAATAGACTAAGTTGTAAAACGAATCTCTAGGTTTTCTATTTCGAACCTCCGGCCAAGATTCTATTTAAAGCCGGCAATTATAATAAATTATAATAATTTATTCATCCGTTCGTCTTCATCGCATGACTTGGTCACGAACCCTGGATTGGGTCTGTTCGAAGACGTCGTATCCTTCCGCCGTTTTCAGCAGTTCAACCGGAAGTTGACTGTGGTTCACCACGTGATCGCAGAAATTGTTGGAGCTTTGAGATAAAAATAAAAGAGAATTTATTGAATGAATTTGCTGAATGAATTTGTTGAATGAATTTGTTGAATGAATTTGTTGAAGGCATTTGTTGAATGAATTTGTTGAAGACTTCGAATTTTTTTTATGAGTGATTATTTTTTATCAATATAATATTTTAATCCGGGTATCATTAATTTTGAATTATCCATGAAATATAAAAATAAATAAATTGGAAAAAATATTTTCTTAAAAATTGCTTTGCTTTTGCAACCTTTCGTGATCTTTGAACCTGACCTAAAATTCATTGAAACTTCGAGAAGCCATTTTATTGATTTTTCAAAAAAAAATAAAACAAATAAAATAAATAAAAAGTAAAAAATAAAAATTAAAAAAAAATAAAAAATAAAATTCTTCTATTTTCTGATTTTTCCAAACGTTTTCCAAATTCGACTTCCTTTAGAATTTCCTCGTTCAGAACTTTCCTCCACTTCCTTTCAAACTTCCTTCACTCATTTTTTTTTCCATCAATCAATCTTTCTCTCTTTTCCTTGCCTTCATTTCTTTTGTAGACGATACATCATCATTTTTTTTCACTTTCCGTCCATCCATCAATGCCTTCATTTTCAATTAAATTTCTAAGCCTTCTTTTGGAAAGAAATTATTAGCAGCTTTAAGCGCAAATTATTCCCGCAAGTTCATACTATCAATTCAATGACATCAAGTCATTATTATTATTGTTATTATTATTATTATTATTATTATTATTATTATTATTATTATTATTATTATTATTATTATTATTATTTATTATTATTAATGGATGCCATTAAAGGAAGATTAACTAAACAATTTTCTATCATTTCAGTCATTGCAACTGATGTTGTTGTTTTTGTTCTTGCACCGAGTAATCCTCGTGAATTTGATTCAATAAGAACAGCAACGTAAACGTTGAGTTACGTTGGTAACTGAAGAACACATTTGATGTTTGTGCAGCAAATATTCCAGCAATCGTTGGTCGAATGAAGTTGGAAATGATTGGCTACCGAATGGGTGGTCGTCACGCTCCATTGATGAGCTGTTCTGTGCAAAGAGAAGGGAATCAGGGCATACGTGGCTTGTTTCCATTGGTGGCTGGAAAGGAAAAGTCATAGGAATTTGAAGGAAGTGGTGACGATGACGACGACGACGAAGATGACGAAGACGATCCTTGATGAGGTTCAAGAAAGGTCGCATGTCTCAAATAAATGTCTCCATCTGGTGACAAATTGCATCTCATCCTCCATTACGTGTCATCAACATTCCACGCGGCAGGAAGAAATTTGAGGAAAAATTTCGAGTTTTTATTTCCTGGCATTTCAAATGAAATATCTTTGTTTTAGCGAGATTAAATGTTTCTCACGTGGAAATTATGTTTCCATGGCAACCTTATTACGACCTTATTATGACGATGAAGATGACGACGATGATGATGATGTTGATGGTAATAAAGGTAGTGGTTGTTTTAACATTGGTGATTTATTTAAATTTTAAATACCCACTTAATAAAGACTGTAAATAATAAATTAATAGTAAAAATAATTCAACTAACTAAAGTTAATAATGATAAAATAATAATAATAATAATAATAATAATAATAATAAATATTTCAACCAACTATTCAATTCTGAGGTTGATAAAGCACTTGAGGTATTTCTGTCCTTGGCATGTTCTGCAGGCCACTCTGCCATCGCCACCACAGGAAGGACACCTGCCAAGTATTAATATTGTCGATGATGATAGTGATGATGATGATGGTGATGATGATGATGATGATGACGATGGTGGTGATGGTTGTGATGATGATGTTGATGATGATGTTGATGATGATGATGGTGATGAAGATGATGACGATGATGGTGGTGAAGATGGTGATGGTGATGTCGAAGAATAAGATATCATCGATTATTTTTAAGTAATAATAGTTATAATTCTAATAACAATCGCGCTATATATCATACAATTATCCAAACTATACATTTTAAACAATTTTAAACATTTTAAACAAATTATACAAGCGGATACATCTGATACAATTATACAAACTATACACCATATACAATAATACAAACAGACACAGTTACACAAACTATACATCTTCATCATGAGCACTTATAACCACCTCTTCCTTCCAGTACCGTGGCATCTCCAGCAAGAGTCAATGTGACGTGGTCCGTCGCTTTTCCACAACCTCCCTGATCCGTGACACGAAATACATCTTTTGAATCCTCTGCCCAAGCAATTGAAACACCGCAAACAACCCTGACATCTGCAGGCTACACACGGCTAGGAATTCGTGAATTTATTAATAAATTAATATATCTTACTAAATCATCCGAGGAATTATAGCATTTTATAAATATAAATTAACATAAATTAACATAAATTAACATAAATTAATGAATTATTCAATTTATTTTGATATCATATTCAGTTTGATCGTCTCATATTTTTTTAATTTTAATTTTGCTATTTCAGCTTTTTCAACTTACAAGGTCGTAAATGTATTTTCAAGTGAAGAATTTATTTAATTATATCCAAATATTTGTTTATTAGCAATAATTTCATTTTTATTTCTTTCAATAAATTATTAAATTATTTATAAAGGGAGTTTTAACAATTTTCACATTAAATCTTCTAAAATAAATATGCCGAATATCGACCAATTGTTCAAAAATTAACGAAAAAAAAAAGAAACATTTTTATAATCCATTACATGCAATTATTAGTTTTATTTTTTGTATCCAAAATTGTACGTTATTGTCGTTATAAACATCGGTGTCACTCGGTGCAAGAGCTGATTTAACAAGCAAATGGATTATTTTGTCGGGAATTATTCTCTCCTATTTGATGAATATTTCATATTTTATTTAATAATTCATTTATTATTAATTCAATATTTACAGAGCTTTAAACCTCGAAGATTCCAAAACAAAGAGAAGATTAAAAATTAAATATTTACATTTACATATATAAATGTCACAATTGAATAATTTTAAATTTTTTCTGGAAAATAAAATTGCGTCATTTAAAAATAAATTATTTAAAATAAAATATTTAAAAATAAAGAAATAGTTTTTATTGGCGCATCTTCTGCCTAATCAAATTCTCTGCTTCCAAATAGGATTAAATGCTTCCATGTTAAAATGAGAAATCGGATTATGTACATATTTGCATTATTATTATTATTATTATTATTATTATTATTATTATTATTATTATTATTATTATTATTATTATTATTATTACTGTTATTATTATTGTTACTATTTTTATTACATTTCTATTTTATTACAAAATAATTATTTGAAAATGAATTATTTCGAATAATAAGACATCATAAAATTTATTTATACACATATTAAGTAATATTGTTCAGTAAACACGACGATACGTTCTGAGTTTGCATTGAAATCGACGAACAACGAACGGTTCAAAATGTTCGAAGTAATTTAATGAAATTATGTTTTAACGTAAACGAAATATTTATATTATTTATTAATATTTTTATATTTATTTTTTATTTATTTATTAATATTTTTATTCGTATTTATATTTACATTAATGGTTATAAAATAACTGGACACAGACACAAAGAAACACAATTAATGCCAGATGCGAACCATGATATTGGCCGTGTGTGGAACCTCCATGAGGTGAATTTCATCGTGGAAAATTTGATTTGGTTGGCACTGGATGTCCCACGGAGCAGGTGCAATTCCAGTGGCTGGACTGTCAATTATTTGACCTGGAATTGACAATTTTTTTGGGATTATTTCGTGGTTTTAAATTAACTAATGATTTGTTTGCTGTCAATTATTTGACCTGCAAAGGATTTTTTTGGTCAAGTTCTGATGACAGTCTGTTGAAATTATCGGTTTTATTTTTTTTATTTGTTTCATAATTCTGAGTTTATTTCGTAGTTTTAAATTATTTAATGATTTTTTTATTATTGATGCTTGGATTCAATAGATCTTCTTTCGTTTATGTAACTTAATCTTAAAATATGGGAGAAACAGTATTAACGTCCGTTGCATGTTTTATGTTTTATTCGTAATACGTTCTGCTTTGAGGTTGGTGTACGAGGAAATATTGTAATGTAATTGTGTCGAGACACAGCAATTGTTCTAATTTACGATGCAATTTCTTGCAATTCCGATGCAATTATTTCTAAATTCAGTCGGACATTCAGGGCGACGCGATAATTTTTGTTTTACCGCCAGAACGGTATTTATTGGTTGTATCCGAGGTATTCCTACGGCAGTCATCATTTGGATTGATTAATCAAGTTGATTGAAGTTGACTCAAAAAGGTTGATTGATTGATGGTTGATTGTTTTGAGGACATGTGTTTTTTTGTTTTTTGTTTTGAGAACTTTTATGGCTAACTTGAATAACTTTTGATTAACACAAGTGGAATCTTAAAATGAATCCACTTCAATCGTTGGAAAGTTAATTAGAGTTTATAAATTTGTTAAATAGAATTTATGCAATTTATTTATAATTTTATCTTGAATATCAACATCAATTCAACGCTAAATATGTCATCAAAAGTACTTGGAACTTGGTTAATAAACTTGAAATGAATTTATTTAAATAACTTTTAAATTTATAATTTTTATAATTTATAATTTTATAATTTTATAATTTTAAATTTATAAAATAACTATTGAATTTATAATTTCATTTCTGAAATAAATTTCTACAAAGAGTTGCATTTGTGTTGGATCAGGATTTCAACAGATTTCAAAGGATTTCAAACATTAATCAAACTATTATTTCCTCTCATTTAAGATATTTCGCTGATTTATAATTCGTTAAATTTTTAATTCTCCATATATAAAATATTTTTTTAGGAAAATATTAAAATTTAGGAAAAGATGGATTTATGATGGAATAAATTTTAATTTTTAATAATTTGAAATGATGGAGATTTTTCAAAACTTTCACAAGGTGTCAAAAGTCAGGTTAAAATTAAGAAATTAAATTACATTTTAAACTAAATACATTTAAATTATATTAAATTAAATCTAAATTACGCCGCTGCGTATTTTAAAGAACATTATTTCAGTAAGAATTATCCTTAATTTATTTTTCTAATTACCGAAAAATATCAAATATTTTGTTTGTTTTATCACCAAACCACTAAATCGCAAATGTTCGTAATTCAATTTTATCTCCAAATGAATTTATATTTAATTTTATATTTAAATAATTTATATTTAATATTTAAATATAAAATTACAAACAAATAAAACCTGAAAATGGTTCCTGCTCCCACAAAGCCATCCTCGTCTCAATGTAAGTTTCAAGTGTGTACTGATTGTAATTATTTTATTATTTATTAAATATAATAAAATTAAATTTATAAAATAATATTATAAAGTAATTATTTTAATAACTATTTTATTATTAAATGTTATAAAATTAAATTTATAAAATAATATGGCACATATGATTTTAATTCACTGTTATCACTTATCTGAAACTGAAAGAAGGCTTTTACATATTTAAGAAAACAATATTGCATTATTTATGAGACTTGATTTAATAATGTTATTCATAAGAATAAATATTACCATTATACCGTTGCAGTAATAATAAGTTACCATTACATAATAAGTTATAATATTACATTCATTCTTATATGACAATATAAAAATAATAATAATTATTATTACTATTACATAATACTTACATTATATTACAACATATTACCGTTACATTATACCGTTACAGTAATAATTAGTTACCATTACATAATAAGTTATAATATTACATTCATTCTTATATGACAATATAAAAATAATAATAATTATTATTACTATTACATAATACTTACATTATATTACAACATATTACCGTTACATTATACCGTTACAGTAATAATAAGTTACCATTACATAATAAGTTATGATATTACATTCATTCTTATATGACAATATAATAATAATAATAATTATTATTACAACCACTATAATATAATATATTATACGTTACCAATAAAAGAAGATTATATTATAAAATCCATCAATGATGGAAACCGAACGCCACATTGTTGACTCACGTAATAGGCATTAGTGGATGACAACCGACTCAATGTCATCTCCTTGGCAACGGATTTACCATAGCAACAGCGCTGTGAAATGAGGTCACCAAGGGCTTTCTTGGCCTCTGATTCGTCGATGTGGAAATCACTGTTTATGTGAGGATTTTGTTGAGATTTTTCGTTCTTTTTAGTTTAAATTGCTTAAATTTGTTTTATTTTAATGACTTTAAAAGCTTTCCAATAATCATTTACATGTTTTAAATATTTGGAATTATTAGGATATTCTAACATTTAAAATATAAAATGTCGGAAATGTAAAGATAATTCGACCAATAGAAAGTTTCGGCGAGCATATTGAATATGTTCTGCTCCTAAGGTCAGAGGTCACGAGATAAGGTCAAAGTTGGCCGAAGAAAAATAGCACAAGCGAACTGTAAAAGCAGTAAATATTCGAAGCGAATTTCCGATAAATTATTAGGATATTATTTCAAGAAATATTAATTTATTTTTATTTAATTTAAAGAAATTAATTCACCAAATTAAATTCCAAAACAAACGATTAGTAAAATGATTGCTATTTTACAACGGTCCCATTAAAGTCCTCTACAGCGAGACTCCTTTATTGACCGATCCATCCGTCCATCCATCCATCCATCCATCCATCCATCCATCCATCCATCCATCCGTCCATCCATCCATCCATCAACCCCAAATTACTGACCACACGTGGAAGGTCAGCGCATATTTTTAAATCACTCATTCTAGGAAGCCTCTGATGACGTCATTGTGTTGATAAACTACTTTGCATAAATAGAACCAACTTGGTTATTTTCTCCTCTGACGTGACGTAGTTTTCCATGGGCAGCATGATCTCCGTTGGGGGAGGTGGAATGAATGGAGCAGAGCCTGGAAAGAGGCGAAGGTCATTTGGTTCAAATTGATTAATAATTAATATATCTGATATATATTAATATATATAATTTATATTTATCCATCCATAATTTGTTATTATTATTATTATTATTATTATTTAATTAAAAACTATTGCCTTGTTAAAGGCGAAATGTTTTGCGAGATTGTTTAATGAATGGCACGAATCAATGTTTTTTGCCTTTTGTTCGAAAACGTTATTAAACCTTGGACATCAAAAATAAAAATAATAATTATTGCTGCAGAACATGGAATGGAATTAACAAAATAACTAAACATATTACATAATAATTATGATATAAATTGAGTTATTAATAATAATAATAATATTTATAATATATAATATATAATATTTTAATAATATTTATAATATATAATATATAATATTTTAATAATATTTATAATATATAATATATAATATTTTAATAATATTTATAATATATAATATATAATATTTTAATAATATTTATAATATATAATATATAATATTTTAATAATATTTATAATATATAATATATAATATATAATATATAATATTTTATATTATTATTATTATGTCACAGTTACATAAAAATACTAATGTTTAAATTTAATATTAATATTTCTTATTATTACTTCTGTACTTCAAACACAGGATGTAATTAATTCCTTAGGGTTTCCTTATCAACTTCATTCAACATTAACAATATATATTATCATAATGTTTATTATTATAACATTAATTACTGTTATTATTATTATATTGATAATTATCATTAATTTATTAATAATATTCATTGATAATTTCCGTAGTACCTTCGTCGTAGCAAGCGGTAGTTTCATATCCTACGATGAGAGGCAACAAGGACACCTGGATTGGTACCAATTGAGGTTCAGGTGCCGTCAGTTCTTCTGGAACGTCGCTCGTCGGAAGATCGGGTCCTGAGTACATTGGAATGTCTCCGGGGGAAGGGTGCCAGGCTGAGATTTTATTTATAATAATATTATTATTATTGTTATTATTATTATTATTATTATTATTATTATTATTATTATTATTATTATTATTATTATTATTATTATTATTATTATTATTATTATTATTATTATTATTATTATTATTATTATTATTATTATTATTATTATTATTATTATTATTATTATTATTATTATTATTATTATTATTATTATTATTATTATTATTATTATTATTATTATTATTATTATTATTATTATTATTATTATTATTATTATTATTATATTATTATTATTATTATTATTATTATTATTATTATTATTATTATTATTATTATTATTATTGTTATTATTATTGTGGTGCCAGGCTAAGAAATCATCAGGGCCTTGTAAGGATAATTACATGAAGACTTAAAGAATTACAAAACTGTTACGTCATCAGAGGCTTCCGTTCGAATGAAATGCATCTTAATGCTTTTAAGTTACTAGTTGTTATTAAACGAATATTTTGTTAATTTTAATAAAATATTTGTAAATATTTAAAATAAATTTATTAATTTTAATAAAATATTTATTGACGACAAATTCATGACATAAAGGTCAAACTGCAAAATGTTACGCGAAACTCTCTCGAGAAAAAAGATATTTTTTCCGATTTGTCTGCTTTTGGAGGAAAAAGATAGAAAAACATATTCGTGATCATTAAAATATTAATTATCTGAAAATCCATCTGAAGTTCACAGTTCACGAAGCGAAGTCGTTTGACATTTGGAATGAGAAACTGAAAAAGCGTCAGGGATTTTAGGATAAAATTCAACGCTTCCATCAGGTTTAAAGCTTCTTTAAAAACAAAACAAAAAAAGTATTTCAGTTCTTTAAAATTCTTTAAAATTTAAATTCCATTTTATAATGGTATTTCCATCTGAAATGATTTTATTTTAAATTCCATTTTATAAGGGTATTTCCATCTGAAATGATTTTATTTTATTTGAAATAAAAGTTTTCTTTTCAAAAGAAAAAATGTTTGAAAAAATGTGGAAGAAAATGTGGGCTGCATTCGCATGAAGAACTTCAATTTTAAGGAAAGGATCCGCAATTTCCTTTCTTTAAAGCAATAAGAAAATGTGCAGAAATTATCAAAATTATTCACTCGAATCAATTTCAAATTCTTTTCAAATAATTTTCAAATTATTCCATATTATTAATACAATATTATTATTGTGACGTATTATTATTAATAATTAATATTTATTGATGGGAAATAGTTTATTAATACTTATATATTCGCAGATATATATATCATTTGTAAATATTAATACATAATATGCAAAACATTTAATTATTAATATAATAATTATTAGTTCGGCATTAGTACATAATTAGTTCTTATTATAATAATTATTATATTAAAAATAATAATATAGTTATATTAATAATAACAATAATGATAATATAATAATGGCAAAGAGTTTAGAATCTCCTTCCTGGGAAAATGTATCTCACGGCTTCAAAATTGTGCTCCAAAAATAAGAACAGGAATTGTTAAAATATTAGACTTCCTTTCTCCTGAATTTCTGTATTTATCATCGAAATTGGTTTAATTGCTAAGATATTCTACTTCCTTTCTCCTGAATTTCTGTATTTATCACCGAAATTGGTTGAATTGTTAAGTTATTCGACTTCCTCTTCTCTGAAAAATTGGTGCCACCAACGACAAACAACGAGAAACAACGAAGCAACGAAGTTAATTTGCTTTGAATCGAGGAACTGAAAGTAATTTCCTTGTGGAAACTCCTGGCACGAATCATTAATATTCATTAGCACAATTAATATGTTGACCTACAATCCAACCAATCCTATCTTATTGTAATAAGCATAAGCGTGACACTTAATGCAATATTTGTTTAAATCCTTTTGTTATTATTATTATTATTATTAATATTAATATTATTATTTCTATTATTATTATTATTATTTATCATGAGGATTCTAAGTAGTGTTAATATTAATGCCATAGAAACGTCCGTGACCACTTTTAAAGATAAACAAGGAATATTTTATAATAATGATTTATTTCAGTTTACAAAACATAAAAATATTGTAAAAAAAAATTATTACAAATTCTTACATATAAACTTAATAAATATAATTCATTCATTCACATTTAATAATCTCATACTAAGATGATGATGACGATGATGATAGTTCACGTGACCGCTATTATTATTATTATTATAAATATTTTATTATTATATTTAGCTGATTAATTTTATTTTAATTTTCTTTTGGGAACAATTTTCGTTAATTATTTTCACCTCGAATATTTTTTCAATAAAAACATAAATGAATTTAATTTCCCTTCGAAAGGAGATATTTTTCGAAATTCGTTTTTTGCAGGTTACTCTTTGTCCTTCTGAACTAATTAAGTATTAATTAATATTTTATTATTGTATTTAGTTGATTTACTTTATTTTAATTTAATTATTCAGTTAATAAATTAGTTAAGTTGGCCAAATTGAAGCAATTTTTGGACCGATTTACAATTTTCAGAGGTTTCAAGGTATAAAATTAGTTAAATTATTTGAATTTTATGTTAAAAAAAAATTATTAAAGTATGAAAGAGAAAATTATTTCATCGGTTTCACTTAGATTCAAACTCAGAAATAGCAACAATACAGAAGCTCATATCAGTGAGATGAAACATTGGAATATACAATTGTTGTTGTCGTTGTTGGTGTTGCTGTTGTTGTTGTTGTTATACAAACAATCTATTTATAGCAGACAAGTATTTGGAAGGAAATGAATGAAGAACTGGAAAAGACATGATCAGCGGAGGTCTTCAGCTCATACGCAGAGCAGCCCAAGTTAAAAATAGAAGTGGGATCAATCGATATGAGCCTGCTGTAAAGGCATCGTGACACACGCTCGAGGTGTACAATTATTCCACCCTCGTAATATTAATAATAATAATAATAATAATAATAATAATAAGAAGAAGAAGAAGAAGAAGAAGAAAAAGAAAAATAAGAATAAGAATAATAATAGTAATAATAACAATAATAATAATATTATTATTATTAATAAAAGGAATTATCAATAATAATGTGAACAATCACTTGTAGCGAAGTTAAAAAAATTAAAACCATGTTCTAGCTGATTAATAATATATCGTTATTATTACGACTTATATTGATAATAATGGTTAATAATTTTTTGTAATAAATATTTTGTAATAATGTAATAATTTAATTGTTTATTTTACTATAATTTATAACCGGTGTTTATAAATTGAATGCATATTTAAGACAATTTTCTGTAAATTCCAGCTGGAATATGAATGTTACGATTAGCAATGTACGATTGCGAAATGATACCAAATATATCTTCCATACAAAATGCATGGAATTAATAAATATATTGCAATTGATTATTGATTGATGGAAAACAAAGCGAGACACGGTGCAAAACAAAGCAAGGCACGATAACAAGCAGAGAAATACGAGATACAAAACAAAGCAACGCACGATAACAAGCAGAGCAATAGGAGATACAAAACAAAGCAACGCACGATAACAAGCAGAGCAATAGGAGATACAAAACAAAGCAACGCACGATAACAAGCAGAGCAATAGGAGATACAAAACAAAGCAACGCACGATAACAAGCAGAGCAATAGGAGATACAAAACAAAGCAAGGCACGATAACAAGCAGAGAAATACGAGATACAAAACAAAGCAACGCACGAGAACATACAAGACACGAAAGTATTCCCTCTTGTTTTCAAAAACTCCCCGATAATCCGCTCCATAACACCTCCCGAGCGGCAGACGAATGATTAACATGTTCTTAAGGGCGGGAAAAGAGCTTCAGGGAATTATTTCAAAAAGAAATAAACAACAAATATGGCTTATTTTTCAGAGCTATTAATGATAAAAATATTATAATTTAACTTTTATAAAGCAAGAGCTGAATATTAAACAATTTCATTAATAATAATAATAATAATAAATTTCAATGATAATAAAGTAAATTTTACGATTTCTGTCCACGACTTTATCCGCAAATCCCCGAAAGTCAAATTCCCAAAGCAGACGACATGACGTTTGTTTTATTTATTTATTTTTCTATTATTTTCCTTAAAATAAACATATTCGAAGTGAAAAATGCGGTTGGAAAGCATGGAACGTTGTGCCAGAGATTTTATGGGTCTTTGGAGTTTGCCTGGAATTACTCAAATGGGTGCCTCATGTTTACTGTCCACTTTTCCAGGTTATGGATGTGATTTTAAACCAGGTTTTGAGGTTATGGATGTGGCTTTTAACCCGGTTTTGAGGTTATGTATGTGACTTTTCACCAGGTTTTGAAATTATTTGTATAATTTCTATTCTCGACTTTCTTAAATTACGAACGTCTCGATGCTTAAATTAGACTCAGACTTTGTGGCTCGTGAGTCATCACCTGTACAAGTTGCAACAGGTATTGGATACCACAACCATCGCAACAACCACGACAACAACAACAACAACCACATTTTGTTGGCGTGGATCAGGAAAAGTTCAGTGAGAGTCAGTTTCCTTGGAAACGTCGACGGAAGGAAAGGTTTTGAGGAATGATTAATTTCTTCGCTATGGGGCGACACTCGAGAAATTACAAAATGATTGCATTTATTAGTCACAGATCACTTGTGAATTAGATTAGATAATTGTAAATGATGTTACATTTTTAATTAATAATTTGTTTGTCGGTTTAAAATATTATTTTTAATTCTTTCACATTTATTTACCTCGTTTTGTTATCGTATCGGAAGTGACGCTGCAGAAATATGCATTTTATGATTTATTTCATAATTTGTTTCATAATTTATTTAGCGGATTTCATTGTTCAAGCGAATCTGAATTTCACTTGAACTAACGAAGGATGAACGAAAACGTGAATTCTTATTATTTAATGGCTTTATTTTATTCATAAATTTATTTAAATTGATAAATAAATCGATATAAATCAGTTTCACTAACATAAAATTAATTAATTTCTGAGTTAAATAGTTAATAGTTTAGAAATAATTTGGTGTCACAACGGTCAGTGATAAAAGTTATTAAATTAATAAATATATTTTTATCAACAACTGTGCGCTTCAAAAGTGTATTCCTTCGTTGCTGGAGTGTAGTTATGAAACAATGTAATTGTAGAATCAAGAGCAGTTTGAATTAATAATTTAAATAAATTTACAATTTTCGTTTATTTATTTATTTATTTTTTACTTTTAATCGCACAAAACAAAAATAATACAAATACCTGCTTCTTCCAGCTTAAAATCCATCGAGTCTTTAAAATTTACGAGGTTTATTGAAATCTTCTGCAAGTGATTGAAATCTTTTAAAGTTGATTGATATCTTCTGAGGTTGATTGAAATCTTTACAAGTTAGGAAGTCATTTCAATCTCTAAGAGAATACAAACAATTTCCAGGTCCAGCTAAAAAATGCTTTTTGATCTCCAAGAGAATCATGGGTTTGTCAACTGTTGCCTGGATTTCAAACCATTCAACAACCGTGGATTGCCAATTCTGCTATTCGGAAGTAAACATTCACTGATTCTGTTCTCAAAACAAAGATCTACTTATTGCAAGAACAGCAATTCTCTGTCCTCATAGAAGAATATGATTGAAAATAAAAAATCTGAGCATCGTTCTGCAAATCTCTATCCACAGTCGGTCGTTTAAATCTCACGGTAGTGTCATCGAAAAGCACTCGTCTTCCTAGAGGTGAAAGAGTTGGTTCTCGCCGGGTCTTTTTAAGGCAAACCCCGCGTGGAGCAAGCGGAACGTTTCCCGTGAAATCGTTCTAAATGCTAATTCAAATGAAATTCCATGGCCAACCGCTGAAGTCCATGGCACGCGAACAAAATGCAGGGACATGCAACCACGGGATTTTCCAATCAAAAGTGGATCCGCGATTCTGCTTTAATACTTCACGGATGACGAAATCCAATCAATATGGCGTCCATTGACTCCGGATTTTTATCTCCATCAGCAACTCAATGGATAAACCTTCAGGCAAACCTTCATTTTTTCAAGTTTTAAATTTTAGTTTTAATATTTTAACATTTACTGATGAAATCACCTAAAAATGGCCGATGTTGCAGTCAAGGAAATAATAATCTCACCGAATTTTTTACAAAATATTTAAAAATCAATTTTGAATTTGCATTTACTGATTTTCCATTTTATTTGCCACTTTAACTAACTACCTTAACATTCATTCTTTTTCCTCTCAGTTAAAATGCACGTATTCAGTCTGCTATTTATGATTGTCTGTTTTTGTTTATTTTGTGCAAAACTTAAAAGATGCAGAAATTGATAAGGACGCAAAACTTTAATAAAGATTTAAAAAAAAAAAAGATAAATAAAGATAGGCATGCTACTGAAACTCGTAAAGCAATGCAGCAACACTGGTGATTCAGAAAGGGATGCCATGACTTTGGCCTGAAAATAATTTTCACGTCCACGAAGGCCACAAAGAAACTTCGTAAATAATTTTCCATTCGAATAAACACGTTCCTGGCTCTCAAAGCGGAAATATTTTCCGTCATTTAATTTTGTTTTTTCCAAGTGAGATTTTTATTGCTCCTAACAGAATCCAATTTGTGCATTTCTTGCGTCCGTCTGCCGGAGTATTTATTTAGTAAATAGAAGAATATCCATTTAAACGTTCGTTAAACGTTCGTTAGCAGTCGTCAGTGTTGGCCAAAGTTGTTAGGTTCAATGCAGCACTTTGCTAGAAATTTGCCAAGTGAAGTTGAAAATGATCCGCCATCACTTCAGTTCTA
Organism: Hirudinaria manillensis; assembly: GCA_034509925.1. Taxonomy (NCBI): domain Eukaryota; kingdom Metazoa; phylum Annelida; class Clitellata; order Hirudinida; family Hirudinidae; genus Hirudinaria; species Hirudinaria manillensis. The sequence goes on along the minus strand of CM067530.1, from coordinate 8,691,747 downwards.
AGAAATTATTGAAACTACTGCTAATAATGCGATTAAATTGATATTCTTGTTGGGTTTTGAAATAATTTTTTCCATTAAACAAATGCGATCCAATTGGTGCTTCATTCACAAATCCATCTATTTTGGCTTGCCATGGAAAATTCCGGTGGCAATAAGTCTTTCTCAACCACTAGTTTTATAATAATTTATGATTGGATTAATTTTTTTTTTAATAATAAACTTCTTTTAATCTTCTTTTAGGAATGACAGTACAGACTTTTAAGAAATGTATGAGCTCGACATTTCTTTCTTAAATTTTACTGGAAGTGCACGAAAAAACTCCCCGCACAAAAATAGTTTTTTTTATTTTCAAAGTAGCATTAAGTGACGAGAAAAATCTTTTTTAAAGAATTGCATTAAGAAATCTTTTTAAGAAATTTTCAGGAAAATTCCTTTTCAAATTTAATTTGGCTCTGACGTCCGAAAAGCCTCTGTAAACAATTTTTGAATTTTTAACGTTTTCTGAAAGCCCCGTCTAAATTTATTTTCATTTCAATAAAAGTTTAGAACAAAAATGAAGGAAAATGTGGAAGAGGAAATCAAGAAAAATAAAAAAATCGCGAGGCAGGCAAAATTGGAAGATGCTTTGATAAGAAGTCAAGTCACTTGGTTCAAAAAGTATTGGCCCGAGGTTAACAAGTGTGGTTTCCCCTGCAATGAACTCGAAAGAACAAGAAGGCTTGTTAAAGCTAGCCTCTACAAAGAGGCTGAATGTCTGATAAAGCAGGTTCGAATCTTTAGAAATCTCACTTTATCCCATTTTAAGAAGCCGGATTATGCTGTTGCAATTATTTTTAATTACGACGGTGTCAAGAGGCACTGAAATTTCATCCCGGTAAAAGCATAAAACCTTAATCTTCGGCGAGGATTTAGATTAAATTGTGCTTGTTTTTAGCACGAGAAATTGCAACAGGAAGAGTCCGTTTTGGTAAAGAAAGAAAAGATTCCTTTCGAAGAAATGTACGAACAGGACCTACGGACGAAGTTAGAAGACATACGTCAACAGTTAGGATTGTGTCCTAGTGATCAAAAAGCGGATGCAGAAGATGTGCCGATGGACCAATGCTGCCGGCCTTGTATAACATGGAGGCCCGGAATAATAACGTCAAAATTGGAACGATTCAGAATGAGACAAAGACGGAAGGAATGGCATCCTCCAGAAGATTACGCTTGCTACGATTCAGAGAGTAGTACAGTGGGCTGGGGATGTTTTGATGAACCGTTGGAGAGATGTATGGGTTTCAAATTTCACCCAAAACCCCATCAGATGAAATTACTTTTTTATCCGAATGAGTCGTTTACGCCTAGTCCTAATGCGTTGATCTAGTTAATGACATGATTTTGATGTTTAGATTTGTTTAACATTTTAAATATTTTTTTTTACGTTCAATAATTAATATGTTTGACAGATAGATTTAATTTAAAAATAAACCTAAAGTTGTACATTCGGCCATTAGTTGAACCTCGATTTTGTAGGAGGTGACAAATAATTGGCAGCGCCGCTTAGTCATAGATAACATCCTTCTGGCATCCGGCTGCTTGGTTTTAAGGCACATCGTGTGGATTTAGATTTTAGATTTAGCAAAAGGTTTTATTTTTTGTGAAATTCGCCAAACATCTCTGCTTTCAAAATGGCAAATGCAAACGCTGCTGCTTCTGGTGGAGCCCTGGCTTCTTTGAAGAATAAAATGCAAAGTCTTCGCGACGAAATGGACAAAACGAGAGAGCAATATGAATCAAAATGCCAAGAGTTGGAGGGCGAAAAATCTTTAAGGTGTAAGGTAAATCATTCACTGGATTGTTATGATTTCTTTCTAAAATGGAATGGGTCTGATTATAATTGCTTTGTGCATATAAGGCCGAAGATGATCTTGCTGGTCTTACTAAGAAGTTGAGGTTGTTGGAGGAAGATTATGAGCACATACAAAACCAACTGCAGGCGACTAATGAAAAGATTCTCGAATTAGGCAAAACTTCTGATGAAAACGAGAGGTTGTCTGAACTCTCAAACACTTTTTGTATTGTGTGATGTTTTCATTCATTTAATCATGCCTTGTTCAATTTGTCTCACAGAGCTCGTAGGGCTCTCGAGAATCGTCAGAACCTCGATGACGATCGAATGGCAAAGTTGGAACAAATGCTGAAAGAGTCGAAGACTGCCTGCGAAGAAGCTGAGGGAAAGTTTGAGGAGGTTCGTTGAAATTCTGATTTGCCAGTGCAGTCAGTTCTCTTTTTTTCTCGCTCGAAGCTTGTTTCAGAAGTTGTGTTGCTCAACAGGTCGCCAGGAAACTGAATCTGTGCGAGAACGAACTCGACAGAGCAGAGGAGAGGGCGAGTGCTGCCGAAGCGTAAGTGCAAAGTCGATTCTGATTTCCGGTTCTCGTCGTTTACTTTGCCGATTTCATGTTTCGTTAAGAAATCGTGAACTCGTGATGTTAACATTCGCAAATGATTTTACTTTGTCTTTAATAGTCGAGTGAAGTCTCTAGACACAGAGCTGCACATTGTCTCGACAAGCCTGAAGTCTCTGGAAATCAGTGAATCTAAAGTCAGTTGAAGTCTTTAATATTTCTACATTGTAAGAAACATTGGAAGTTTAATTGATAATACATTTAGGAAATGGGGAAGCAATCGGCTATGGCCGGCCCAGTAGTGTGATAGAAATATTAAATTGCAGGCTTCCAAGATGGAGGATACATATGAAGTAACCATAAAAGATCTGACCAATCGCCTGAAGGAGGTTTGTTGAATCAATTATTTATCGAGAGCATTTATCAATTATTTATCTGCTTGAGCAAAGAAGTTTCTAAATATATACTAATAAATATCTAATGGAGACAAAATGTGATTATTTTACAGCAATTCTAACATTCACAGTTATAAATTTAGTTAATTGTCAGAAAATAAGTGACAGGTCTTCCTCTAATTATCTAATTGCCATTGTGCATTTGCCAGTTTGCACATGCATGCACGTAGAGGCTTTGCAAATGGATCACGTGATTATTTAGTTCTGCGGACAATTACGTTAATTTCCTCGGCCAGAGTCATTATTTCGGGTCTGACTTAATTCTCTTAAATGGAATAATTGCAAACAAACAGTTATCAATATTGTCATCTGTTGATGTTCATCAGGCCGAAACCAAGTTTGCAGAGACTGAAAGGAATGCCAACAAGTTGCAGAGGGATGTCGACAGATTGGAAGGTTATTATTCAAGTTTATTATTAATTTTGTCACTTTTAAATGCTCATATTTTGAGATAAAGGGCTCTTGTGACTCTCCCTTGACATTTATAATGAATGCCTCTTCCTGATAATTAAAAATGAAGCAATTGTTTTCCTTGAATCGTCACAGAGGAGCTGCAGTTGGCTCGGGAAGACAACAAAAAGCTTAGAGAAGAGTTCGATGCTGCCTTCCAGGAGATACAAAACATTTGAGTGAGTTTGTGTTGTCGTTATTGTTGATGCCGTAGTTGTCTTCTTCCTGTGCAAAAAGTCAACCACTTTCACGAAAATTTGAAATTTTTAAATCAGCAAATTTTTAACGTGCAATTAACAAAACAATTAAGAATTACTTCCCTTTCGAAGGACATCCTAGTAACTTGTAATTTCCAAAACATGTACTTCTGCCTCGTCAAATTTATAAGGTGACCGAAAGGGCTAATAAGTTATCTACTCCAATTATTTATTAGCTGGATTGTGAAATTTGATTCACAAGTCATTTGACACTGATATATTCATATCGAGTTAAACTAATCTCGTCATGACGACTGGCAATGGCTCGTTTCAGATATGCAACGATATTCAAAAGACGTCTGCTCTCGACCGAACCCATGTTAAAGTTAGCAAAGTTTCCCCGGAATTAATTTCAAAATTCTCGACCGCATAGATATTAATTTATAAAATGCCGTCTCTCGCGCGTCGGACGATGTCACGGACGTCTTTTGCGCGGAGGGATTACGTGTTACGTTTTGTCGTTGGAATTTCTACATCTTAACGTCGTTGATTTTTATGGTTTCCGTTGCCGGCAAAAAAAGCGAGACCGGCACGCTCGACCGATCCGTTGACATTCCTTAGCAGATTGTAAGAGGCTGCTGACTGCTCTTATGCGTGTTTTCCGCTGCTGCCAGCTTCTTCGGTTGTCACGGCAACGCGACAGGCGTTTCCAACTTTGGGTAGTCGTGCGTTCAATCGCGTTCCTCTTTTTCTTTTTGTTGTCGTCTTCCTCGTTGTTGTTGTTGATGATGATGGTTCAGTTTCTGCATCATTCGATCGTCTCCTGTTTTGCAGTGTTTTTATCGACCCAATAACATTAGCAACAGTGTTCACCTTTCTAGTCTCGCTCATCTTTCGCTCACAAAATCATGCCTCTCTTGTTGGAATATAATTTGTCGTTATTATTATTATTTTATTTAAATTTATTTCCCATAGTTGCATTATGGATTGTTTGTTTATGGATGCTGTTGTGTCATAATATTATTATAAGCTTAATTATTATTATATGGCATAATATTATTATATGCTTCTCTACAACAGATGCAAATGTTACAATTGCTATATTATGCTTTTTAGTAAGTGCAACAAGACCCAACAACATCGTTTGTTATTATTTTGAAACGTATTCCCCTCTCCTACCGATCATGATGTTTGTTTCCTTTCATTCCAAACTTTTCCGACCCAGAATTCCGAATCCGTTCTGCTGATTATGAATTTTTCCACGGAAGACGTTACATGTTTACAAATGATTTTTTGCTAATTGAATTTCCTTGTTGTGGGAAAATAAATGATTTGAGAAAGTTCGTGATTTTCGTCCAAAGCACGTTTCATTTTTATTAACGGCCTCCGGCTTTGGCGCTTAAAGTAGGTTCCTGTCGTTCCTGTCTCTTTTGCTGGCCTGTTCTGCAGATAAGATAGATCCTTGTTCAATAATCCAGATCTGTATCGACCAATCGAGATCTCTTCGGCAGATCTTTGGCATGCCTAGTGCAACTCGACTTCCAAACCGTCGGCAAATTTTCTTTGCAATAGCAGTCGACGTCTTCATTGAGCATAGTTTCATGGATTGTGTTTTGCATTTGAAACTTAGTTTAATGTTTGCTTATTTATTGGCAGATTAGTGCAATGTTGATGATCTATGTGCATCTTAATGGGCTTTTGAATAAATTAGTCAAAGCTGGCTATTCATTGTTGATGTGAGAAATACATATTCGTATTCACATTGAGTCATCCTATGATTCTATGGTGTTATGCCTAGACATCTGAATGAAATGTCTGCTTCTATTTTTGAACCTCACTTAATTAGCATTATCTGGATTTTAAATTGCTACCAAAAGCCGTTAAAGGACCAGGCTAGCATGAGTCACATTATGCAAATTGATCCATTTTGGTTGGTTCTCTTGAGTTAAATACCACAAATTTGTCGCAACAGATTACCAAATCCAGATTTTTGAATGAATAATAAAGAAAGTGCAGATTATTTGGCTGCTTTTGCTGAGTCACCCCAAGCATTACATCTTAATTTAGTTGTCAAAGTGAAAAACCAGTGGCTTTCAATCCTCTGCCAGAAACCAAGCTATGGGATGGTTTGCTCAACCCTATATACAGGGAAAGTATAGTATTTTTGGTGATTTAAAATTATGTTTTTACTTTGAATTGAAATTTGATTTCCATAGGTCTTAGATAGATGAGAGACTTAGTTAAAAGAAGTGGTCACAATGGAGTGATTGCTATATCGGATGGTCACTTTTCCAAACACATTGTTGGCAGTAGCATTTAAACTAAGATGTTAGCACCACATCTTAAAAGATTCCTTGGTAATTTAGAAAGGATAACTGCAGATCCCTCTTGCAAGCCAGGAATTAGTACTATTTATTCAAAGTGATTAACTACTCTAATGATTTTATTAGCCCTTTGGCTATTTAGTAACTTCGAGAGGTTGTAGATTGCAGGATCAAAAAGTTAATTATACAAGAGCAGGTATGATGGAAGACAAATGCTTTGAATTGAAGTCCCTGTCAGACTTTTAGAACACGCAGATTTCTCTACTCATCTATGGACCTGTTTTTACTGGGATTCAAGCAAAGCAATTTTAGCAACTTAAGCATTTATGATCACAAATATGAGAAATCAAACAATTACAAATAATCTTCTCATTCCATTTGTAAAAAAAAACCGGGAAATGGAGCAGACGTGCGACTTCATTCAACCTCCTTATTAACCTTTGAACTCCACTTTGTAGGGTTCTCAATTTTGCATCCTGAAACAAATTAGAAACACGCTTTAATTGAATTATAATTTGAATCATTCACTCCCTGTATTTGAATTTCAATGATCATTTAGAAAAAAAATACACGACTTGCTGTAAAACTATCAGTGACAGAACGTTAAGTTCAAAGACTCTTACATTGGGATGGTTACAGTACTGGCTATCGAAATACAAGTGGAGTGTCCAGAATTTTAACATTGGCCACATGTGGTAGGCAGGATTGTTAATAAGGTATCGCTACGATAGTATTACCTATACTTTTTGAGTATCGATAGGCCTATACTTAAAGGCGCAAGCATTGAAATGAGTATCGCCGATGCTTTTTAACGTTAGCAATACCGAAACTATTAATTACTTACTAAGACAGTTTAGTAATAATTACAAGTTTGTCACATCCTGAATTTAGTGTCAACAACAGATGCCGCAAATGTTGAAAACGCGATTTTGAAGATTCAATTGAACACAATAACAGCATCATTTTAATTGTCTTTTTTGAAATTTCATGAATAAATTAACGAAGAAGAACCTAAACAGAGACATAAATGATGTCTTTGCAAAAATGTTTCACGATAATTTTGTCCTAGAAAGGAAAATCTTCAACAATCATGTACCTATGAAACTTGCCAATTAACGAAAAATTTAGGGACTTATTTATCAGGAACCAAGAGAATGTTAAAAGCTCCGCTTTATAAACGAGTCAGACTTCGTGGAATGGGATGTTGTAATAGAATCACATTTATCCCGATTTATTTTTGACAATCTGTTTAATCTAATGAAATCTGCCACCTTGAGAGCTGCTAACGGCCATCAAATTGATGCTTTCTGAAGTTGTGCTGTCACGCTTCAATTTCTCTGCTTCACTTGGTCTTCGTGATTTGAGATTTCTTCTGTCTATCTGATCCAGAGTTGACACTCCATCTTCTGAGGATTTGCACGTCAGTAACTTGATGAATTTCATTCGAAATGTTTCGTTGAAGACAGCGTATAGGAGAGGTTTTGAAGCCGAACTCAAGTAGGATAAAAAGATGGCCAACAACATAAAAGACCAGCTGACTTTCAAATCCTTGGCTGTCACCAAACTGTAAAACTGATAAACCTGGTGACGAAATATATTTATTTCGTTGATAATGGATTATTAAAATTTATATTGATGGTCAACGCTGATAATTCGTTTTCACACTTTAGTCCTTAATTGCATTGCATTCCAAAAAGTTCAAGAAGCTGCATTCAGAAATAATTGCAATAAATTAATTTCTGTGCTTTGCCAAACAACCTGTAGTGGCAGGTAACTTATGAAGTGGACCAGGGCACTGGCAGCCAACATCTTTACCACTTCTATTTGCGACTTGAATTTGTTGTTCGCCATTTTAGGCGCTGATGATAATGATGGTGGTGGTGGTGGCGGTGCTGCTGCTGATGATGATGGAGGTGGTGCCGAATGCGAAGATGAGTTGGGTCCTCGGATGCCCGCGGAGGATGGAGGTTTCTTTGGCAGGTTCTTCGGTGGAGGAGTCTTGCGAATTTCCTTGGATCCAGCTGATAATCTGGAATTATGACATGTTTGTGATAATGATGATTGTGATGCTGTTAATAATAATATTAATAGTAATAATAATAATATAAATTTCTCTCGATTGTAATTGCTACTTAGTTTCGAGAGGTTGCGAAAGAAACAGATGTCCTGAATTGAAACTAAAGTTTTTCATTAAAATATAATTTCCATGAGGTTTTAGTGACGTTGATCAGATTAATAATTGAATAATTGAATTTAAATATTATTTTTTTTTATTAAATTACAATTCGAACGCACTTAAGCCAACAAATAAAATAAATACAAAGATGGAGACATGGCACAATTGAAACTACGTACTTCCTGGCCATAACGCAATACAGAGGCAGTTGGAGTAAAACTGGAAGGATATAAAAGACCGTTGACTCCACCAATTTGTAGCTCACGAGTCCAAACTTTCCAGGAAGCTGGATGCGACATCTGGCGTGGATGTTATTGTCGTATTTGGCATCACTCACTTGGTTGAACATTAGCACTGGAATGCCACTGATTGTGGAAATGATCCAAATGAGGACGATCATTATCAAGACCATCTTCCTGTTGCACAAGCGATGTACTTTCAGAGGTCGGACGATGGCTGTAAATCTGTGTCGTGGAAAAATATTTCAGGATTCAGATTTCAGGATTAACTAAATTTATTTGTTTCGTTAATTATTAAATGAATTACATGACATAGTAATAAAATGAATTACATAATAACAATATATGGTACGCCATATATTGTGTAATACTATATGTAATAGTATTATGAAATAATATACAATTAAATACGGATTAAATGGAAGGATGAATTTTCTCGTTTCTAAAGTTTGAAGAATATTAAATCTTCGTATACGATTCAAGTTCAAATTTAAAATTAAATAATTATAATAGAAATGTTATAAAATAATTCGTTAATTTTGTAAAAATCGTGACAAACAGCAACAAAAAAACCCGCTCTTCCATGACGAGGACTCTCAGAAGGCTGTAAACAGTGATTTAATCGAAATCAATCTGCCACATCAGCTCTCATTTCCCAGCAAATTGCACTTAATGGATAGTCGAGCGACCTTGTTATAATTTCTATTATTATTATTTATTATTATTATTATTATTAATCATGGATAAATAATTTTGTCGAATTATTTATAATTTACCAAGATCTGACAGAACCTGATTTTTGTACTGGCACTAAATAAAATTGATTTTTAAACATTGATTTTTATTTCATGACTTTCTCGAAGCTCAGGAAAGAAACGACTATTGAAGGGAATAGAATTTTAAATTTCAAAGTTGGTTTTCGCAGAATTTTGAGGCTAGCAACCAGAAAATGGCTTTCCAGGAACTGATGACAGAATGGCAGGAATTCTTGAGTAACTTTTCAATGCCAAGAGATTCACAAAACAAAGAAACACAGAACGACGCAATAACAGTAAATTATGAATTGGAATAAAAAAAAAACTGGAAGCGAAACTGCTATAATTATTTATTTAAATTGGAGTAATTTAAATATTCATTGCTATTTAAATCTTATCTTTAAGGCGTCTGATATTTCGGAGGGCTAGAAAAGCAATTTTATTTTCAGCAATTAATTTTGGGATTTTAAGTTAAAAAGACAATTTCACGGGCTTCTGAAAATTCTTGTCAAGGAATTATTTTAAATTATTTTAAGAGAATGCTTTGAAAATGTCTTTTCTATTAATAACCAAGTTTCTATTTAAATACTGTCGACCTAATTAGTGAAATAATAAATAGTTAGTTGATGAAATAGTTATTAATAAATGTTGCCATAGTAATGATTCTCACTGTCCAACAACAACAACAACAACGTGTCATGTTGAAATATTTCATTTAAAAAGTAAATCTTTAAAAAATTTGGCAATTGTTGAATATTTTGTTTCAACGCTTTGTTAAATTCGAGTTGAGGCCTAAAGGCTGTGAATGTTGCTGGATTTTGTTTCAAACGAAGTCCGTGGAAAAGTGGAAGAGATGGAAAAGGTGGTTGGTTGATTGCTTGGAGAGCAGTCAATCATTAATCATCAATCATCAAATATTACTCATCAACCCTAATTAAGCAAACTAATTGAATGCTATCGGATTATTGGGCGCTATTAACCTGATGACCCTCGCGTGGCTTTCATAAATCCTGTACGTTGAACGAAATGGCTTATTATTATTATTAGTATTAGTATTATTATTATTATTATTATTATTATTATTTGGCAATAACGTATTAAATCATAATTATTAGTCAATTGTCTGAGTTATTTAGCTTTGGTTAATTTTAATCAATACGTGTTCTGTAGTAATGAATTATTTTTAAATGAATACAATCATTATTTTTACGAATAAAACAATAAATTCATTTTTAAACGTCGACAAAAAGAAATCAAAAATCCGAGTTAATCGTTTCTGAAAAATAAATTGCATGCCCCGAAGCTTAAAAAATGACAAACGAAATGTTAAAATTTTCCGCGGCGTGATTTTTGGTCAATAAAAAATTATTTAAAATAAATTAAATCATTAAAAATTAAAGCAACGAATAAAACATATTATAAAAATATAAACATATTAATATAATAATAATATTACATGTTATAATGATAGCGAAACATATCACAACAGTAACAAACAAGTATTATAACGATAATAAAACAAATATTTAGCGTAAATAAAGCATATTCTCCAAACGAATATGGCAAATTTAAATATCCTATCGCTATCTTCAAAACCAAACCTCTCCACGGAGACAGTCAGGGTGGTCAAGATGGAGGAGTAGAGACACGTGATCAAGAAGAACCTCTCGGCTTTGCAGATCCAGTTCGGGAAAGGCCAATCCATGTCTCCGATGAACATGGTTGCCTCCGGCACTCCGGTCAGCATGACGCAGAGGTCAGCGAGTGCAAGATTTGCTATGAAAAGATTGACAGACTTGTTCCTCATCTCCTTATTGGTTAGAACTATGGCCACAACCGTGGCATTGCCGGCCAATCCAAGAACTTCAAGGAGACCAAATAGAAGCGCAAGAACGACAGAGGCGAACACCTCTGGCGACCTTCCTTCAAATCTTTCCAAGGTCGTCGCCGTTACCACGACGACGGCGAGATGGGCAGTAGCCACGTGCAACGGAGTCGAGGAGGAGACTTCTCCGCCTGGAAAATTGTCCTCGTGCGAGTCCAGGAGATGATGGAAAAGCGAGGACCTGTTCAGGATCTCCAGGTGTTCGTCATCCTCCCATGTCGTCGGAGAGGAAACAATTCGCGGAAGTTCCAGCAGAGCAGACGTCATCGGATCGCAATCAATTGAGAGCGGGAAACAATTGGAAGAGTGTTGAATTCTCGTGAATGTTTGTTCTTCGAGCTGTGAAATGTCATTTCAATCGTCTTGTGTAATATTTATTATTATTATTATTATTATTATTATTATTATTATTATTATTATTATTATTATTATTATTATTATTATTATTATTATTATTATTATTATATTTTTACATCATGAATATTTATGAAACATCGAAAGGTTGAAAAAGTTTTTTTCAAGTGAAATATTTAGAAGTAAGAGGGTGACGATGACGACGACGACGATGATTATCATGATAATGAAGACGACGATTATTATTATTATTATTAGTAGTATTATTATTATTATTATTATTATTATTAGTTGTATTATTATTATTATTATTATTGTTGTTATTATTATCATTATTATTATTATTATTATTATTATTATTATTATTATTATTAGTTGTATTATTATTATTATTATTATTATTATTATTATTGTTATTATTATTATTATTTCATCAAATTTCTAAATAACATGAGTAATTAGATTTTTATTTGCTTATCTTTCCACGTTATGAAACAATAAATCTTTCTTTAGGAACTTCTCTAAAAGGAATGGATGGAATTTTAACCGTCAGATTTTAAAAATGATTTTCTCAGAAATTGATATTTTAAAACTTTTGGAAATAATTTTTATTTTAATTTATTTTTAATCGTTTTTATTCTTTTTTTTTAATTTTTAAGAATTTAATGAATTAAATTTAATAAAATGTAAAATAAAGACTCGTTTCAAATATTTCGATGAATGAATATTTTAAAATCTTTAAACATTTTAAAGCATTTTAAAATGGAATTTTATATTTGTGATGGAATATTTATGTAAAATATTTAAAATATTCATAAAATATTAAAAAATATTTATCAAATATTAAAAAAAATATTTATCAAATTCAAACCCAATTTTGTTGATTGAATGTTCCACTAAAGTGAAAAAGGTCAACTTTGGAAGTCAAAGAGAAATTAATTAATTAATTAATTTTAATAAATATTTCCCTAAATAATAATTTTACCAATCGAATCTCAACTTGCCTAAACACACAGATATGAATACTATTATATCATATATTATATTATTCATATTTTAGCTCAAACATTAATAAAACTAAATTAATATATATATATATATGACTATAAATTATTTAGATTTTATTTTTATGTGTGTGAATAACTCACTTCTGTTTTCAAAGGAGAACCATTTTTTTCTGTTTCAGTATCGTGGAACGAGCGATAAAGAAAGAAGAATGTTCCACGTCCGTGTATCACTTCCAGGTATAAATATGGCACTGCAGTGGGACCCATAAAAATAGATTTTTCATGCAGTATTTCACAGCAATTGCCCTGGCTTGGCCCATCTCCGGGCCGACATTTTTGTTTAAAAATCTAAAGATTGACATAAATTTTATAAATTTAAATTTAAATTTAAGATAACATTAAGTTAATATTCAATAAATCTATTATCATTTTTAATGTATCATCAATTTAGGATTACAACATTTTTATTACGACGAAGATGATGATGATGGTGGCAATCACTGATGACAGTGGTGATGATGATGACGACGACGATGACGTTTTAGTACATTAGCTTCCAAGAGATTCTATTTGATGGTTCACGAATCAATAGCCACGTAAAATCACAAGCGGCATAAAAGATATTTATTTCTGCAAAAATATATTTCATTCATTAAATAATAATATGCTTTTAATCGTAATAATTATTAAATATTTCTAAAGTAGTCTAATTGAAAAATAATGAAATTGTTAAAAATAATAAAATTAAACAATTATTTAAATAATTTATCTTATAAATGCAAAATGTTTCAATAAACAACCAGATGGATTCCTCATCATTCATCCACAAATTTCCTCCTTCATTCACGACTTGTCACCACGTGGATAAGGATTCAGCTCAAATAAGAGTCTAATAAATCTTGTGGAATAAACGCTATTAAATGAGATTTTATTATAAATTAAAATGTTATTAAATGAAAATTAATTTAAAAGGTTATTAAATCAAATTTTATTATTAATTAAAATGTTATTAAATGAAGTTTTATTAATAAATAAAATAAAATAATAAAATACAATTAAGTACAATTAAATTATATTCAGTTAATAAATATTTCATGTGAATTACACTAGAATTAATTCATTATATAATTAAATAATAATATTAATTAATAATATTAATAACTAATTAATTATATAATTTATAATTATTTATAATTTAAAATATATAATTACATATTTATAATTAATTAATAATATAATAATATTATTTAATAATATATTTAATTAATTATTAATAATAATATAACTAGTTAATTCATTAATTATATAAATATATATTAAAATAAATATATCAATTAATTAATTAATAATATTTAACGAATGCTGGAACTGACATCTGAGGTGTCGTGAAGCCATAAAAACGATTTAAAGTGTCATGGTGTTACCTTCTATCAAACAAATCCGCTGTTGGCTTCCAACAATGATTATAAATAATAATAATAATAATATGTAAAATAATAATTATTATTATTATGGTCATTATTATTGTATTCATAGTTTTAATATTTATTATTGTTATAATTATTGATAGTATGTAAATTAATAAGTATTGTTATTGTGGATAATATTTATTATTATTATTATTATTACATTCATAATTTTAGTTTTGATTATATTTATTTTGTTTATTATTATTATTATTATTATTATTATTATTATTATGTCAGTGGTTTTCTTCAGTTTTCAGGTTTCCTTACATCAGAATAAGGAGTGTTCAGTCCAAAATGGAGAAAATAAATAAATAAATAAATTGAGACGACAAAAAAGCCATTTCACGTCTCAACCAAAAGAGGTTTTGAGGAAGAAAACGAATTGAGTTGTGCAACTGAATGTGACTGGGGTTTGCTGTGATTGTATTGTTGTTGTTCTTGTTGTTTCATTCTGTGGTTGTGACTGATTTTGATAGATTTTGTTTTGTGAGATATGGCTGAAAATTGTGACTCGAGGACTTTGAGAACATGTTGATTGCTACAATTCTAACAAAAGCAAGAAGCTCGAAATACTCAAACAACAACAAGAAACTCGACAACAACAACAAAAGAACGATCGCTTCTCGAGCGCAACAACAGCGGTTTCTCAGATCCGATAGGAAGTGCTTGTTCCAATCACACGAACGCGCGGGAAGCAGGCACAGACGCTCCTAGAGAACGAATCCATCAAGGGACGTGGAATGCTCATCGCCCGTGCACAGTTGCAGCTGACTGGAACGCAGTCCGCTAGCTTGATGCCATGTTGAAAGGTGAGTAACCATATGGTAGCATTCTCTCCCCATCGGCGCACCTGACCGGATTTCGGAGGAGTTTCAATTTTCTTTTGCACGGAGCTGGAAAAGCATGACATCTGGAAATAGTCGGAACTGAAACTCTGCCAGAATCAATGGATCCACCGATTGCATTTCCAAGTGAGTGATTTACAGGGTTTTTCTTTTTTTTTTAAGGGTTTTCATTGATATTGTCAAAATGAAAGATTAATTTTTTTGTTAATTTTAATAAAGGCGTTTAATATTATTGAATATAAACCAGTAATTAAAAGTTATTAAATCTTGAAATGTAGAAATTAACAACAGATATTTCCATTGTTACAGACTCTTCATGCTAAGCGTGGCTCCATCTGTTTCACCCGCAAAAACATTGATTAATAATAATTATTGAATAACTTTGTTAAACATAATTATGTTATATTACTGGAGATTCCAGAATGTAATTATTATTGTAAACCAGTGAGAATAAAGGAATAATAATAATATTAATAATAAATGTTATTATTATATAATAACTTATATATTATATAATATATAATTATCATAATAATAATATAATAATAACAATTATTATTATTATTATTATTATTATTATTATTATTATTATTATTATGATAATTATTATTTCTCATCAGTTGATGTCCAGTTTTATGACATTTTTACGACAGCCGGGTGACATTTTAAGTCTATTTACTTCTTGATTTTATGATGCAATAATATCAGGTCCCTCCTTCATAATATTTTGTGTTTCATCTGTTATTCTTGTTAGGCATAGCTGTTTTGATCATTCTTATAATCATTATAATTACAATACTTTTAATTAATTGATTTTTATAATAATAATGTTACTATTAATTATGATGAAATTAATAAAATAATTAATTAAAATAATATTAAAATGATTAGTTATCATTATTGCACCGATTTAATAAGCACTTAACCAATATACACCTGGTCATCCACACCTTCAAAGCAAAGAATATGAACTTAAAAAGTGATTTCAATGGAATCTATCCACGGATTGACGTACGCATAGTTGATTGGACTGATGGATTGATAGAAGGGTGAACTGGTGAATGAATAAATGGGATGGAAGGATGGATTGATGAGTGATGGATGAATGAAGAGACAGGACAGGCACCCGAGATCAAGTTTTCCTTGAAGAAAGAAAAAAGGATGAATTGTCAGAAATGATGCCAAATAATAAACACTAGGTTTTCAAATAAATCACAATCATTCAAATTACTTAAATTATGAATTTTTGTTTATTAAAGAAGTTAAAAAAAATTCTTAATTAGATAGTTTTATAAAATTTAACGATCTCAAAATGCATTATCAAATTAAACTAATATTATAAATATTCATTAATTAGATTAAATTTCATTTAAAATTTGTTTTAATACATTTTTTAACAATTCCTGAAAATTCTATCGATTAATGGCAGACGATTGGTATCCTGTGGCGGCAATCGTATTGTCGGGCGTCGTCGTAGCCATGGTAACGTCCGTGATGAGCTGGAAGCTATTGACCTGGATCAGGGAACGGAAGAGGAGGTGCCACGAACCGCTGTTGAACGATGGATGGTCGAAAGAAGGAAAACCGAAAGTTTTCAGGAAGCTGCTGAGTTTGTTTCACAGAGGTTATCATCATCATCATCACTAGCATCATCATCATTATCAACATCATCGATATCATCATCATCAGCAACAGCAGCAGCAGCAGCAGATCATCTTTTGTGATCTGTAGTGATTAGTTAGATTTTTATTTCTGTGGATTATTTAGTTAATTTGTTAGTGTTATTGGTTAATATTTTAAAAAAATTTTTGTTTGAAATTTACTGAAATTATTAAACAATAACAAATAAATAACAAGGAATTAGTCGTTTCTTTTGGTTTAAAATATTTCATTTAAATTCTTAATTGTTTGCAATTTTTAACGATAAACATTAACATTATTTCTTAAGCGTTGTTTATAACTTTGTAAAAACTAATTAACCGATAAGAAGCTATTAGCAGGAAGGTTGATTGAAAATTAGTGCCCTCCTGGTGTGAGATAAACGAATTATCTTTTTAAAAAAAGATCCACGGAACACGTATTTTGAGTGCGAAATAAAAAAATAAATAAAAATAACTAAAATTATTTCTTTTCCTGGCTGACATGACGAAGAAAACAAGATGGAAATTTATCATCGGTCAGAATATGTAATAACGCCACGTAAATTAACTGAACAGCCGTATTTATCTTCAGTCGATCTACGAAGTGCTTTGCATTATAAGATGTCAGGACATTTTTAAATTGACCCGCCCTTTGTACAGCATCCCTAAACCAGGGAGCTCCAAGTGAAGACCGAGCTGCAAGCGCTACAAGAGGCAACTGTCGTTCTTATTAGGAATTTCAGCTGTCCATGCTATCCAGCTAAAAACCATAGATAACCATATTTACCTTTCGTTAAAGCTAGCCGTCGCTTTGACATCTATTCCTCCCTTATTTTCCTCGTTTTTGTTTTTCAATTTTCCTTAATTTTCCTTTCCTTTAAAGAACCATCTTATCCATCTCCAGATCACTCGGCAAATGGAAAGGAGGCTTCGAAAAGATTCGACGAGGACGATGAACAGGCGCTGAAGAGGAGTTCGACCGTCCACAGCAGAACGTCTCTCATCTCCACTGGTTCCTCATCCAGGGCTTCCTCCGTTCCTCCCCTGATCATACAGAACTGCCAGCCACCAGACATTCACATTCCAGAGAGGAGGCAGAGTAACTTCAGCGTCGAGAGCGGTGGACTGGAGTTAGGTAGGAGACCAGGGTTTGCCAAACAACTGAGGTGTTGTCTGTGGACATGTGTGTATGGCATGGTGATAATTTTTTTTTTTTGGTTTCCGTAGAATAAGGAATTTGCACTTCATTTCGTTTTTTTTTAATTTTTTTTTTCAATTTCGAATGTCAGAGATTCAAGCTGTTGAAATTTCATAAAATTATTTTTAAAAAAATTTGCACTTGTAATTCGTAAAACACATTGATGCTTTCAATTTAAAAACAAACAAAACCTTGCCGTTTACGACCTCTAACCAAGGTCATGACCCTTCTCAGGACAAGTTCAAGCCGAATGCTACAAAAGCGAAACGAATGAATCGGAATTGAAGACGAAATCGGTGCGTTCCAAGTTCGGAGTGACCTCATCCATAAACGAAGCTGCTGAAGACGGAGAGGATGGAGAGAACGTCAATGGAAAAGAAGAAGAAGAAGATGACGCGGAAGAAGACGAAATTGAAGAAAATTCGGCCGGAAATTTAATGTTCAGTCTGGAGCACGACATGCACAGAGAATCTCTGACTGTAACCATCATCAAGGCCATGAATCTGCGCTACATAAGTCAAGTCCAGCAAACTGCCACAGCTCAAGGAGACACAGGCACCAGCAGCGTCAAAGAACCTCTGACATCCTCCAGTCAAGTTCAGAGCAACGTCTTCGATCCGTACGTGAGGATTTTGTTGCTACCCGATGGAAAACAAAAGGCCAAGACGAGGATCGTGCGAAGAACTAGGAATCCAGTTTTCGAGGAAACCTTCACATTTTACGGAATCGGATCACAGAAATTAACGCAAACCGTTATCAAACTCAGTCTCTTGAACCACGATAGATTCGCCAAAGACGCTTTCCTGGGTCAAGTGGTGCTTCCGTTGAGCTCGAAGCTGATGAAGCGTGACAGACACTCGGTCACTTTCTGTCGCAAAATCATTTCCCCTCATCAGGTAACAAAGTTTCAGTTTCAGCTTTTATAGCAGCACAACTTTTGTTGAGTACTTCACTGTTTTGTAAGTGTTTATTTTGGCATGTTTTTTTAAATAATAAATGATATAGCGTGAAAATCGTTTAATTCCAGTCACTTAATAGACAAGGAGAAATTCTCATCTCGCTTAACTTTGATCCTTCCACTGAAAAGTTGACCGTCATTGTTCTGAAAGGAAAAAATTTTCCCAGAATGGATATCGCTGGATTGGCAGGTGAATAACGTTCTTATTGGACAAGTTTTTATTGTGGGTCACATACAATAGTAGAATTGTATTGTTTACGATGTGAATTTTGAACCCAATCTTAATTTATGTATGCTAATTTATGTATTTTTCTTTATTATAACTATCTTTAATAAAATCAATAAATCACTCGAATGTTTTGATAAATTAATACAAATATTATTAAATATAAACATTCCATCAACAATGAATTTCACTTAATCCAAATATGGTTTGGATAGAATAGAACTGAAAATACTCCTTCCTAACTAATACTCCAAATGCCCAATACTCCATCCTATACATACCTAACTACTCCTCAGATCCGTACGTCAAAGTATACCTGGTCTGTGACGGTCAAAGGATCGACAAGAAGAAAACGCAGGTCAAAAAGAGAACTTTGAATCCGGTCTTCAACGAGACATTCCTCTTCACCCTCCCGCCACACCATCCGGAGACCACCCACGCTGCCGGAGAGGCAGACAGTAGGTGCGCCCAGCCGCCGTTATTGTTGAGATTCGTCATCCTCGACTGGGATAGGGTATCCAAAAACGAGGTCATCGGAAAGGTCGAAATAGGGTCGGAGGTCAAGTCGGACGTGGCCATCAAGCAGTGGAATGAGATAATGGAATGTCCCAGGAAACAGGTGGCCGTTTGGCACAAGTTGGAGTGAACAAGTGAACGCGTGCACTCGTGTACGGGTGTTCAGGTGACACCTGGAGTACACCTGGATCGTCCCAGGTTTAAAAGCGGTCCTTGCATCGTGACCACATCGTCTGCCCCGTTGTTTCGTCATCGTGTGCCGTTAAAAATAGTCGAATGAAACTTTTATGCCAATACTTCGTTCCATATCCTTGCATCGCTTCCGTATTCAAGAATAATCCCAAGCATCCATGGCTGCAATTTATATTCGACATATTTATTAGGATAAACATTTATATTAGAAAATAAATTCACGTTATTGTACGTATTAATTATGGTTAGATATTTGTTTATTAATGCACCCAATAATAACAATAATGATAATTTTTGTTACTATTTCGTGGTCATTAAATATCAATATTTAATAATTCTTGTAAGTTGCATGAGTTGCTTGGTGTTCGTAGCTTTGAAATTAATTGAAGTATTTAATAAGCTGTTTAATAATAATTACGTTTATATTGTAATTACTTGCAATTTATTGCAATCTATTATATTGTCACCTATTATAGTGAAATGTTTGGAATTTGAGATTCATGAATTTCTTCGATTGTTGTTTTTGTTTGTTTAAATTTAATAACATTTAATCAAAATCGAAAACAAATAAAAAAAAAACTCGACCAATAAAATATCCACCTTTAAAAGATAACTTTGAAGATTACAAAAAAAACATAATTTGTAAACATAAGTTTACAAAAAACATAATTTGATCAAAAAACTTTTTATAAACAAAAAGTAAAATCAAAAACAAATAAATTTTAAAAAAAGTTACGTTTATAGACATACACTTTGTTTTGTTTTTTTTCTTCAATTTTTATTCAGTCCAGATTACATGCAATAAAAAAATCATCGCACATTATAAAATCCCAACATTGTTTTTAAAGTCCACAAACGGAACCCGGGAAAACCCAAAGACTGTATAACTACAACGTAATAAGCCACAAAAAAATAAGTGTTCGAAATGAATCTAATGACGTGTTTTCATAAGTATGTTCTCCTGCTTCTCTTTCCTCTCCAGGCATTGGTTCTGAAGTCTTTCCAAATACATACAACGTCACCTCTCTCAAAGTTCCCTCTACCAAGATCCAGATTCCAATATGTTCAAGTGGATCTTGTCAGATAGCTTCAGGGAAGAACGTTCTCACAGTCGTAGACTGTTTCATAAGGTGGCCTGCTGTCATTCAACTGGAGGATACATCAACGGAGAATGTACTGAAGTTTCAAGATGGATTACTCGATACGGTGTGCCCAAAACTGTCATCACAGAGAGAGGAAGTCAGTTTTCATGGCGCCTTTTTCATTAGCTGAAAAAATTGTTCGGAATACATCACAGACATACAACAGCATGTCATCCAGCAGCTAACGGTATGTTAGGGCGTTTTCATCGTCATCTCAATGCTTCTATCATTGCTCACGGATCACCCGAGACAAGGACTATCAATGGTCTTGCTGTGGATTCGCACGACAATCAAAGGGGACCTGCAATGCTCGCCGGACAAATTCAAACATTTTGCTAAACAAGAAGTAGAAACTAATGCCAAACTAAGACATTAGCAAAGGTTAAGTATGAAAACAATGGTACAATTGAAACTTATTGAACGAGGGAATAAGCATTTGGGAATAAGCCTTATAGTTACAGATCTCCATTGGGTCCGTGGGGCTCAATCGAGTAGGTACAAGTTTCCAGTCATTGTTGTCGATTCATTGATGCAATCGTTCGATACAATGGTCCACTTAAAGTGTTCTTATAAGGACATTTCTTTTGACAAACAAGCGAATGCTTAGACGCTGACTAGAAGTTGTTCCGTCTTGAAAATGGTGAATTCAGTTAAGAATTAGATATTTACGGTGGATATTTATGTCCAAGTTAAAGAAACTTTGAACTTTTTTAAGTACAGTTTATTTTATGTTTTACAAAATCATTTATTTATTATCGTTTAAAGAGAAAAGTTCAACTGCTTGTGATGCTTGCTTGGGTCCATCTATCGACTCTTTTGGAAATAGAAGAAGGTAATGAAGACTAATATCTTTATTGTCAATGATGTTAATCTATGTCCATCACCGATAACTATAACTATTTAAATGCAATTCAAAATTTTTGAATGTGGATAATTACTTAGATATATTTTCCTATGGGAACCTTTCGCAAACATTTCTATCTCGTGCGTTCCGTAATGACAATCTAATGCTATTGGAAAACAATTTTTTTTATAATTGTAGTCAAACCGCGATGGATCTTCAACGATAACAGCAACGCCGAATCGCTACCAGACTCCATCCAATTCGACCTTGACCTGCCTAGTGGCAAAATTACTTTGAACCTCGTTAGGCTCCCGATTGAAACACCTGAATTGATATTAAGACAGTCGGGGGGTCAAAGTTCAACTTGGAAACACTCAGAAGAAGTTAGTCGCTCTATATTCAGTCGTCGACTTAAGACATGTTTAATGAATTGCAAATTTTAAACGATCCAAGCTTCTGCAGATTATAATCTTTTTCTGTCTACAAATTGACCACGTGACCATCATTAAAGATATTTCAATTATAAAAATAGAAAAATGACTGCGTTTGTTAAAAGATATGGAAACAGAATAATACGACAGGAAATATTTTTCTCCAAAGCGCCTTGGCATCTACAAAGATTCATCTTTCGATGCATTAGCAACCGTGACCTTCAAGAATGTCGGAGAGCACAAAGAAGTTCACTACGTGAGTCATAGAATCTGTCAAGCCGTTAACAATGACACAATGATGCATAAATGACCTATAATTATTTAATTATTCCCCATTACCCAATTTGTCACTGTTACATAAAACGTCGAATTAGATTCACTGTCGGATATTTGCGGATCGACGTAAATAAAATACGCTTTAAAGTATCACATATTCATATTTAAATTTGTAACTGTGTTCCACAAATGGCTTAACATCTCACCAGATGGCCACATTGGAAATCGACGGAATGTCAATCTCCGTTGTGCCAAGATCCATCTCCGTAACTGATCCACCTGCGAACAGCGCAGGTGAAGACAACGGCGAGGAAACCGAAACCAAAATTCTTGTCATAGATGGCGTGCTTCACTCGCTTTTCGAAGGCCCGCCACTACCAACTCTACAGGCTGGAAACTTGTTTAAAGGTGGATTCATATTTTTAGTTAAAGCTAATTAATTTTAATGTAATTTTGATAAGCTAAAGTACAAATAGTTACAAAATTTATATACATATATATATTTATCTAATTATTTTTATATTAACATATCATAATAGAGCATGATGAATAGGTGATCATTAGTATATTGTATAATGTTGGTATTTTTATTGCTTTTTTTCAGAATATATAAACGATGAGAAAAGGATTGCGAAAAGGTCTAACGAAGCATCAGAAAAGAAGCTCCTTACGGTCGAAGTATTCACTATGATGGATTATTCACTCTATCGAAAGTCAGCGGTTGTTTCAGTTGTATTCGTGAGGCCGATCCGATAGACGTTCTAATAGGATACGTTTCTTAGTAGAGGACTCTACTTGACCAGGGCAGACTGGGTATCGAACACGACACATAACGATCGTAGCCATTAATGCCGCATTAAGACCGGCAATTCGGTCAACATAACCTCCACGTTTACGGCGTAGAACCGGTCGCATTTAGATGCTTAAAACGTATTTGAACATGATTCAAAGGTTCTTTGATGAAAGTAAAGCCACAACAGAGCGTGAAAAGAGCGAAGAATCTGTTGAAACTCTCATTTTTATTTTCACTCACGTCATGGAGAAGGTAAGTCTTCGAATTGATGAGCGGAGCTCATTATAATTACTGGGCCCTCTATATTGACGACAAATAATTTCATAAGACAATATCAATTCTGTCGTCAGAGGTCGCCTAGTGATGAAATTTAACAGTTTCTGCTAATATTATTGCATTTAATGAAGTGATTATTTAATAGAACCATTATAAAATTGAATAAATAAATTCGTTTTCTTTTCAAAGGTGAAATTTATTTATGAGAGATTCAATACTGAATCTTATAAGTTCACCATCAAGTGGATAGGGACACACATATCAAAAGTATGTAATGAAGCAGATATTTGATAATTTTGAATACATTTTGCACCACACCGTTAGATTATCATCTGTCTTAAAATTTGTAATCCACTTCCTGCGTTGCTGAACATGATATAAAAATTAAATAACATTACAGAATGCCAGTGACACTCCATTCATAGAGAGCTCATTAATTGATGACAGGACTATTGATAATGATGATGTAATGGAAAGAATGTTCGATTGGACTGAACAAAAGAAGAAAGATGAGAAATACATCCCGAAATATGATATCCTTTCTCTAATCACAAGGTTTTCACGATATTTTTAATTCCAAGTTTTTAAAAATGGCGTTGGTCATTCCCCTTGGGTCATTCCCGGCGGCTCCGTTGTCTCAATGGCCTTGAAGTCTACCTGGACATATGACACTCTAATCAATCTGAATTATTATTATTATTATTATTATTATTATTATTATTATTATTATTATTATTATTATTATTATTATTATTATTATTATTATTATTATTATTATTATTATTATTATTATTATTATTCCGGAGCGCTTTACAATAGTTTAGCGGATAGCACATATTGAACACAGATTGGCCGGAATTGCTCCTCTGGTCCAAAAATTGTTTCACATCTCAAATTCCGGGAACCAAATACGTTATGTTTACATTTTAAAATGCAAGGGGAAGACCTTTACACACTTTATGCTAACCTATTTAAGCTAACTTATTGATTCATTCGATTTTAACTAATCCTTGGCTTTTCTACAGTTACGACATCATGACAAAAGAAGGGAGGTTTCGTGCTGGCGTAGCATATTTGGAAGGAATGTGTTCATCCAAAAATAACATCATCATCAAATATAAAGGATTTTTTCAAGCAATATTTACGATGTCACACGAGATAGGCCATATGTAGGTTTAAATATATTCATTTTAATAACAAGTTTTGGAATTTTCTAATCTTAATAAAAATGGCGACATATTTAAAAACCAATATTTAGCTTAGCTCTCCTGCCGATTATAGATCTATATCTATGTCGAAACTGTTGCTATCTTTTCCAGGATATGCTCCCATATTACAAATTCTGTCAACTTTTTCCATCATTCCAATCCGAACATATACCCGTTTTCCCACTGAAACTGCTCTCCGATATCCTCAACGATCTTTCCCACATTCGTGACACCTGCGCCGTCATGCTGATTTAGTCCTCTCATCTTATGACAACATCAACTACCAAACAATGTTGGAGAGGCTTAACAATGATTTTGGCATTGACGGCCTAGTTCTCTGTTGGCTTCAATCTTAACTCTTTAACAGTCGCAATAAATTAAACTTGGTAGCCAAACTTTCCTCTTCTTCTGTAGTAGTACTAGTAGTTCCTAGTACTGTCGCTGAAACCCCTTCATTTGAAGGTTCAATTGAAGATCTTTCTCTTTACCAAAGCGAAGAATAAAGACGCGAGGCGCCTCTGGCGTTTTACTTGTTGCCATGGAAATGAACTATTATTATTTTTATTATTATTATTATAATTATTATTAAATTAAAAATGAGCAATATTAATTATAACACCTTTCGCATCCTAAAGACTGGGTTTACGTCACGATGACGGCAGATATGACTACATTATGATTCCTTCATTGATGGATGATACAAATGATTTCAAGAGATCTTATTTCTTCTCTAATAAATCTGCTTCTGAAATGTCGTATGTTGATTGGTTGCTCCTGTATGGGTGAGTGAAGTTTGAAACTGATTTTATGTAAAATATTTTATGATTTTATGTCTTCAAAGTAATGAAGTTTCCGTCAATAATTCAGTTAATATTATTATATTTATTAATATATTATATTATTATATTATAAGAGTAATTGCAACTTTGTATATCATGATATTTATTAATAAAATTTTTTGTCTAAGTAAAGTTCATATTTCTATACCCTCTTTTTGAAGACGTGCCTTAAACAGTATTTTCCTAATATGTTTTTTTTTACTTATGTTACTAATTTTGCGATGATTGCAGAGAAATCAATTGTTTCAAAAGAAATTCCAATTATTCTGAAATTCCTGAGAGGAACATTTTCTTGAATTTGTACCCAGGCCAAATCTACGAAGCAGACGATCAATGCAGATTGGCTAACGGTCTCGATTCTCGCTACATAGGCGTAAGAAACGATTGAGATGAAGTTCAATTAATATTTAATTAGAAAATAATCTTTTAATAAACATCGATGTGGTATAAAAATTTAATGTGATGTGAAACTTTAATCAATCTATTGAATACTAATATTGAAATGCGAAGGGCGACGAAGAATTGTGCAAAGTGCTAGGTTGCACTGTTGGGAATAAGCTTGCAACATTGGATGGAACTTCTTGCTCGGATGGAGCTTGGTGTCAGAGTGGGGAGTGTGTTCAAGACGGCAGAGCTCCGAGAGCCCCTGGTATGCGTAGCGACGAAAGTAACATTGATTCTTAAAAATGACAGTTTGACTCTTCAATTGGATCTACATTATTAATGGTTAAAATTTAAAAAAAAAAATTAAATTAAATTCTCTCATTCTAATCGAATATAGGTCGCTGCCTCAACGGAGATTATAAACTTGAAATTCCACAAACCGAAGACTCTAATTTGAACGGGAACATTCGTTGTGTCGATGCAAGAAAGGACCCGGATTTGTGCAACTTGCAAGCGTTCAAACATTACTGCTGCGCTTCGTGTTCGGGAAACAGGACTGGAGGTGAACATGAACATGAATTAAATTTGATAAGGGTTGCATCGCAATAGTAATATAGTTAAATGGAGTTCGATTTTGTGACATGCTGCATAATTAACTTGTGCACTTCAAAAATTTTAATAATACTATCACTGATAATATGCATAATCTTTAGTGAACAACTAATTCATTTTTCAAGCAGGTTGTCAGGACATCGTAGACGAATGTTCACATCTTGAACCTAGAGACTGCTACTACGAATATTATGCTACCACTTGCTGTAAAACCTGCAGTGAACTCGTGCAGAACCCATTAGATGCCAACTGCCTCTACGGAGACAGAGGAGTCAATTGTTCGGACCTTTTCCCTGGTGTATGTCAACTCTCTACCCATTATTGTTGCCAGACTTGCAATTCATCTTCGTCAACTACAACTACTTCTCCAATTGTTTCCACTAATTCAAGCACAACAGGTGGCGCAATTCACCACACCACATCCTCACCCGAAGGTCTTTTTTTATTAATGATTTTGAGCGGTGGTTTATGGAATCAGATCAGCATTTGAAAAAAAATCAAAAATTTCGGGGATGCTAAGCACTTCCTCAACGATACTTACGACTACTTCAACTAGTGTCATGTCTACCAGTTTTCTACCACTTTCAAAAAACTCCACTACTGTATATGAAGTTTTCAAAAATTCAATCAGATTTAAATTATTAATCGTCGATGTCTTTTTATTTCTTATAGTTTAAAATGTGAGCAATCAAACATTTTCCATTTCAGGCTTCTGTAAGGATTTTAATGGCACCTTATCATGTCAGGGAGTCTGGGGTAGGGCCTTGGTTGGACATTGCAAGTCGCTTGTCACAGACAATCCTAATTTCTGCAATGATGAAAGTTTTCTAAAATATTGCTGCGCCTCTTGCAGTAATGCCGAAGTGGTCGAAGGTGAGCCGAAGCATAATTTCAAATATTCTTTTATATGTTTTTATTTCGATTAATTTAGCACAATAATTAAATTAACTAAACGATAAACGCCGAATGAACGTAAAGTTTTAGAACAAAGTTTATTATTTACACGTAATGAAATATTGTTTAAAAAATAATAACTGGTCGTTTGACATGGAAAAAAATTCTTGTGTTATATGATGAAATTTGATTAAATTGTACTTCAGATGGCTGCACGAGCGACTCTGAGGTTGTCTTTGAACTGAGGTCACAGAATTGCCAGCAGTTTGTCGAATCCAATCCGTGGCAGTGTGAAGCGGATGGAATAAAAAAGCTATGCTGTAAATCATGTGGAAGATTTACCTTTAAGCCTTATGAATATTGAATAACTGATCTGTAACTATTGAGGAATTTTGTTCCTGGTGAAAAATCTTAAAGATGAATAAATCGGATTTATTAAACATTTCTGCCACCTAGGGAATAGAAATTAAATAATATAGTTAAATTATTGTTATAATTATCTCCTCGAAGACTCGTCTTGCTCCATCCTTATTTACTGGGCCAGGCAATTCTTTGCACTATATCACTATAAATTGCACAAGCACTACATGTATATAGGAACTGGTTATGACATACATTTCTATACACAGACATAGTTCTATGTACAGATATGACATGCAATATTTTCCTAGGCCTGCTCTGAACCGTGATTATTGATATTATTGGGCCAACTTTGATGCGAATGAAATCGTTAAAATATTCCTGCAAAACATAACAACATTAAAATCCAAATAAAAGTAATTCTTGTTATTTCGGTAGAATAAGCCCTGCTTAGTATTAATGCAACTTCATCCTCTCAACCCAAGTTCCTAGGGTTTGCCGACCAATATTGTATTTAAAAAGATGTTATTACGTTTATATTGTGCAAAAAAAAAAGCGATTAAAAATGTTTATAAACATAATTAAAATTATAAACAAATAGAATTTAAAAACAATCATGTTTATAAACGACCGATTAAGACGAATTTAGCGGAAAAATTTTTCGAAAATTCAATTCAAGTCTCAGAAAATGATGATTCATTTTGTTCAAACAAAGTGAAGTAAAGAAAACAAACACTTCGTGAGATCAAAGCACGTTCCTTAATCCGATGATTTCTTTTTTTTTATTTTATTTTATTTTATTTCTTGTTTTACATCAACTTAACAACGTAAACAAATCTATAAATTCAAAGAAATTCGATTCTGGGAGATTCCCCATTGGTCCATCACAATCTTGAATAAAACACGTAGAAATGCCTCGCGAAAGAAGATGTTCCTTCCAGGTCTAACATATAAAAATGTCGCCATATTGCAGACAACAACAACAACAACAACAACAACAACAAAGAATCCATGAAAACACTTAAAGAACGTGAAAAAAATGTTTTTCGTCAAAGTCGGAAGATGTCAACGGCAGTAAGCAACTTATTACGCTCCTCAGTGGGTGAAATCACTCAGGCATGACGGTTCTTAACTTCAGATGAGTCGGTCAGGAGCGCCATCGACGGGTGAACTTTGACCATTGACCAGTGACCTTTGACCATTGACCAGTGACCTTTGACTTTGAGGTCAACATATGAGGAGGTCGCTTATCGATTTCCTGGAGGTTTGTTGGTGGTTACTGTAGGTGCAGAAGCTGTGTTTCTTGTTATTGTTGTTGTTGCTGCTTCTGCCTTGTTGATTGTTGCCGGAGTTTTCACGCGTCGTCGTCAGGATTTCAGAGATGGCGCTCGACAAAAGAGGATCAGTCACTTGTGGTTCTGCAGATAATGTTGCTTTTGTATCGTATTATTGTATGCATTGTTTATTTTCCAGGCTGTTTATTTGCAGACACCAATGACTTTTATTTATTTATTTTTTTAATTTCCGACAAATTTGCTTTGTTTAAAAAATACAACTTCTAATTGCTCCGCGAGCTTGTATTAAGAATTAATTAATTAATATTATTATTATTATTATTATTATTATTATTATTAATATTATTATAACAACAGCGTTGAAAGCCCGTCATGCCGGGGATTAAAATGCTTCCAGATCGATTCCCATTCTACCGTGTCTACGAAATTTGTTTTCCAGGGCGGATCAGCAAGTGAGACGATGACGTCACCATCCATCATGGCGCCGTCTGAGGAGCGTTGCGAAGATAAGGGAACGATTGTGGTTATTTATGCTTGCAAGACCAGTCGGTGAAACGAACTTCTGAGGGTAAATATAGCCATTCTTTCAATCGCTGCCCATCCATCCATCCATCTATCCACCCATCCGTCTGTCCATCGGTCCATCCGTCCATCCGTCAATATGTCCATCCGTCCGTTACTTTTAGTGCCTTCAATCAGGAAAAGACGTTTCAATCTCCATAAGTGATTAATTACCTCAATTTTTTATTGAGCATCATTTTGGAAACTTCGAGATAAGCCTCGGGTTTATTGATGGACTCAAGGCATGAAATAACAGAAGCTATTAATTTCATATTTTCCACATTTTTTTTTAAAAAGATCTCTTCCTAATTAAATACAAAGAAATGCTGGGATTGATTGATTGTGTGATTGTGTGCGGATGCGCTCTTGCGTCGGGACAGTAACTTCCTTGTCGATTTTTCTACCAAAATATTTTTACGCTTGGCCAGAATTAATATAAACTTGAAAATAATCTTAAAATATATCTTTAAAAGATATTTGTAATTTACACAAGCGATCGGCTTTAATTAATATTAATTAAGGGTAATTATGGAAACTAATTTCTAATTGGATGAAATTATTCCAAGATCACACTCTTCAAAGTCTCCATCTGCGGATTTGACATCGCCTGAGGACAATCAATCACTTTCTTGACGTATTTTTTCCCGTGTAGCCACCCAAGAAGCCATTAAAGATCCACGCCGGGCATTAAGGTAATATGACGTCATCAGGGATGGACGAAATATGAACTAGTCTCGCGAAGGAAATCCGATCCTCTTACGTACACGACCGCCAGATGTCTGGATTGATCTGCGTGGTTGCAAACACAAACATCCGATAATAAGTTTCATTTTACTTTCCTCCACCTATTACAAACGAATTCCCGATTGGTTTCAAATTGTTGCCCCTGGCGGAGGTGCCGGAGTGGGAAAGCCTTCAATTTAGCCTTTCGAGCATGACAATTTCGACTCGTTTTGGAAGCTCTGGCGAGCGGAAAATGGCCAATTTCAGTCGCGAAAGGAAGCGATGCTCTGTTCCGAGCGAGCGTCGTCGATACAGATCTAATGCAAATTGAACCGTCTTCTGTTCTCCTTTATAGGATTAAACAAGATGGAGCGAATTCTTCCGTCCTATTTCTCCACTCTACTCGAAACAAATCAAGGAAATTCAGGAAAGTTAATGTCTCTTCTCCTCTAAGGACAAAGGAAGGCTTTTCCCTTTCACAGACCATTCCACAATGTCTATTGGAGTCCGTGGCGCTGCTATAATGGGTGGCATGTAAGCATCCTTCTGCCATGGAAAGCATGTAAGCATTCTTCTTCTTCTTGTTGTTGTTCTCCTTCTTCTTCTCTTCCATTTGCTTCTTTCCAGGATCCAGGATTCCAGATGGCGTGGGACTGGAATCAATCGACCGTTGCCTCTTCCATGTTATTTCCTGTCTCCGAGTTCAACGTTCATTCCTCCGACATTCACAGTATCTCATTAATGTAGCACTTTTTTTTATATTATTTATTTTATATTAGTTTATTATTGTTATTATTATTATTATTATTATTATTATTATTATTATTATTATTATTATTATTATTATTATTAACTTTGTAATTTTAATTTTGTGAAATAAAAACAATTAATGCTTGAAAAGATGAAACAACGAAATCCCTGCCTCTCAGTAGTGCCGTCACAAGACTCATTCTGGCAGTCATCCGATGTTTCGGAGGCTTCAAAGAGGGTTGTTGCTGTTGTTGTGTGTTGTTGTCTGAAATGAAAAATAGGAATATATCGATTTGGATCGATTTGGATTCATCAGTTGTTTAAAATGACAGGAATAACATTCCGATGATTATCCATAAAATAAATTATAAATAAATAAATTCATCGTAAAACCTTTTGAACAACGAACGTATGTGCTTGGAAATGTTGCCATATTTTTTGGTTTTAAAATCAAATTCGATCACATCGTTTGTCCAAGAATTGCCATGGTATCCAGCGATAGTTTTAAGGAATTCTAAATTATAATTCACAGAAATGTGAACAGAAATGTCCTCTGCATTTGATAAACTGCGAAAGTTAAATATAAGTGTCAGGCAGTAATTATAAAACAAGATTTATCGTCCATAGTCTTGCTTCCAAAACTGTGAGACCATTACCGTGCCAACCGTTTAACAGATAATTATTCCATAAATTCCATTAAATTATTTCAACGATAACAAAATATTAGTATAATATAAATATAACTATTTAATAACTTCAAAGATTACTCATTGTTTTAATAAATAAACTTCTTAAAAATTGTACTTTTAAATTCACAGCTAAAGAAACAGTTGGAAAATTGGAAGTAAAAAGAAATAAAGTATTTAAACATTTCTTGCAGACTCCGTGACATATTCAATCAGTAATCCTACGCATTTGTTAGGAACCACGGCTCCCTAATAATATTGAATATTTTTTATAATTTCGAGAGACAAAACTTAAAGATTTTCTGAGATTTTAATTGACCCGAACTCGGTTTGCATTTGCATGAAATTTTTAAAAATAAAAAATAAAATAAAAACCTAAAAGCCAAAATATGCAAAGCCTGAAATTTAAGATAAAAGATTTTTCGACTCCATCTCGGACCTCGCTTTGTACACAAGCGTGGGTTTATTCGAAGGATCAAGGAGCAATTTTTTTGGAACAAGCGATAAGAAAACAAGGAAAATAAGTTTTTGAATGGAAAATAAGTGGGCCCAAGAATGAGTTGAAAACCTGCAGATTTTTGCTTTGACATTGGATTTTGTGAATTAATACAGTTTTTGTCTCGGCCAGCATTGAACCATAATTGTTCTTTTGAGTATTTGTTTGTTTGTTTGTTTGTTTGTTTGTTTGTGTGTGTCTGTTCCGCTAAATTATTCCAGATCCAACACTGAAACCAAATGACAAATGCTCTGAGCGCGCTAGAATAACATTTCAACCTCAAAACGTACAAGTCTTATTGTGTGCATCGAGCATTTATTATTTCAGTTTGTGCAGCCCATATTCTCGTATCGTGTTGCTCCTAGGAATAATTGCATGTCGTTCCTTTTCATTGTCGGTTGCACAACATGTTTTCCAATTCCAATATAAAATGCAAATGCCCGATGGCCAATCACGTCTCCGACAGACGACCGAAATGTTCAAATTTAAAATATTTAAATAAAATATCCCTCAACTAGAGAATGAAACTAATGTTGAAATTAAAAGTTTTTAAATAAGATATTCGATAGTCTAGGAACTAAAAATAATCTATAATTAAAAATAATTTACAATTAAACTAGTTTATTATCAAAAATACCATTTCGTTGTCACTAAAGGCACGGAAAAGTGAAAACAATTCGAGTTTATGTTTTTTTTTTGTCTAAAATGGAGACGAAATAAATGCCAGCCTTCCGCCATCACAGTAACATCAAGTTGATTCCTGAGATCGCCAAGATAATGGGTTAAGTGAAAAATTGATTGGATAACATCGTCTTTCCACCTCTTTTCCAGGAGCAACGTTGGTCCGTGGTTCGACATTGGAACCATGGCAGAGAACAGTCGTTATTCCGATAGTCGTACAATTCTTAAGAGATGAATGAATGAATAAATAAATCAATCAATCAATCAATCAGACAATCAAGCAAGCAAGCAATCAATCAATCAATCAACAAACAAACAAATAAATGAAGGATTTCTTTATTTTTTATTTTCCAAAAGTCCAAAGAAATGAAAATCATCATATTCAGTTGATTACGCAAAATCATGAATCAATTTCTTATATAAATTTGTTCAGTAAATATTTATCGTGGTTCAATTTAAAATTGAAATGTTAAAACTAATTTAAAACTAATTATCAAATTAATTAATAATTATTAATAATACTTATTAAAACTTAACTAATACAAAAAATACCTCCAAGCTTGCCTCATTTTAAAATCAGTCGAATATTTAACTTTTTCAAAATTAAATTTAAATTTATTTTCCAAAATAAATTCTTCAAAAGAATTTTTAATCCCAGGGACGTACGTACGTTAGAGTACGACAGAGACACAAATGTTAATGACAAGAATTGCAGTAAGAATTTATTATGCACAATAAACGTTTTATTGCGCAATTTTTATTGACGATAAATATTTTATTTGAGTGGGCACACAACTCCATTGTTTCCTGGAAGACTTGGGGAACAGAAGGAAGCCACGTGACTTCGTTGTTGGGGGAAAAAAAAGCGGAGGATCAATTGAAGGGGAAGCATTGAAATAATGTTATGGAAATGTTTTATACGACATCGTGATGGCATTTGCATGATAATGATAAAAATAATTATCATTCTTGTTATTATTATTATTATTATTATTATTGTTATTATTATTTTATTTTATTATTATTGTCGTTGTTGTTATTTGCTTTTGTTTAAACATTTATTTGCTGACGTCACAACCACAACAGTCTCCATCATCGTCATCGTAATCATCATTACTTTTTACAATACTTTTGTAATATTGTTTTGTCACGATGCAAAACATTAGCATCCCTTAAACATGTTTACAATCCACAAACAAACAACAAACAAACAAACAACAACAGCAACAGCAACAACAGGAGAACAGCAACAATGACAAGTGGACAAATAAATTGGAGAGGTTGATTGAGCAGTCAAACAAACCCTGAACGGTGTTGATGGATGTTTACATTGGAAGGGTTTTTATTCGAAATAATGAAATTCATGGCAATTCAATTGTCTTTCGGAATTTTACATCAATCATTTATATATATATAATGTATAACCATAATTAAAATTATATTAATTATTATTTTCTTAAATTCTGTCGACCAGAACGTGACTTTAAAACTTTGAAAAGACGATTATAAACAAAAAAATAAAATAAAAAATAAAATAAAAGCATTCCGACGATCCGAGTGTTTATCCGAAATTCGTTTAAAATCAAACCAAACTATGACATGACAACAAGCAGACCTGACTTCAGAACATCGGAGTTTGAAGCGTTCAACAAAGTCGTCGACGAGTGAGAGGCCCGCGGCGAAATACTGGACTTCGACGGCACGGTCGTCACGCCCGAGTTGTTGGTCAGGTGTGCGGGACTGGGAAGGTTCGAGTGATTGGAGGAAGGGGGTGGTCTCAGGGAGAGCAGCGGAGGGGAATTCAACCTCAGGTTCTGGAAGGGTAGTGGTCCGCCAGGGCAGTTCTTGAGGGCCGCCTGCAGATTCTTCGGTCGAACGGCCTCCACCGGCAGAACCCGACGCCGCTTTTTCGGCAGCTTTGCTCTGGCTTTCGTGTGGGAATAGAAAAGGGCAAAATTGCTGACGATGACGGGAACTGGTAATGCTATCGTCAAGACACCGGTCAGAGCGCAGATGGAGCCCACGAACATTCCGAGGTACGTTTTGGGCGTCATGTCACCGTAGCCCACCGTCGTCATGGTGATTATGGCCCACCAGAGACCCTCCGGTATCGAAGGAAAGTTGTTGTCCATGTTCACCTCCGTTTTCTCGGCATAATACACCAACGACGCAAAGACGACTATGAAGAGGACGAGGAAAAAGACGAGAAGAGACAGTTCGTGGGCACTGGCTTTGAAGGTGTGAATGAGAATTTTGAGTCCAGGAGAGTGCCTGGTCAGTTTGAAGAGTCTCATGATGCAGACGATGCTGAGAAAGTCCAGAACCTCGTTATCCATCTGTATGAAGGTGACGATGGCGTCCAAGTAAAATGAGAGGATTGCCACGAGGTCGATGATGTTAACGGGCATACGAAGGAAGGAGAGACGATTAGGAGAGACGATGAATCTGACGATCAACTCGAACGTGAACCAAACGTTGCACACGCACTCGACATAGAAGAAACCAGGATGAGGCTTCGTCTGGTTCCTGAACGCCCGATGGCCGAGCTTAGAGCCGAAAAGCCACTGATGAGGGTTGCCGTCCAACTGGTCAGAATCCGTCTCTGGAGTCTTGTCGGCGTCCGAATTGTGGTGCTTTCTGAGTGACAGTTTCTGTCTGACTGGCGAGTAGTTGTACAGGTTTCTAGACGATAATTCTCCTCTCCCTGGAGACTGTTTGTAATCGGCGTCAATGCTATCGCTGTGTCTGTAGTCTTCGTCTTCCGTGCTGGAAGTCGTCACTTCTGTTTCTGTTTCGTTACCGACGGAGGAAGCGTTCAGAGAGGCCAGGGTTTGAATCTGATCGTGATAGGATGAGTTTCTGCGACCGACTCTCATGGAAGGATGGGTTTTAAGGCAGAATGAGACGATGGAAACGATGATGAAGAAGACCGATATCGTTGCCACCAACTGCGAAACAAAGGAAGAGAAAAAAATAAATTCACTTTTACTCGTTTTGCTCTTTTGTTACTTGCACCGTTCGTCGATCGATCACGATGCGAGATTCAATGACGGAAGGTTTAGGGTTCTTTTATTTCACCCGCTCGGCTCTAAAGGTTCAGCTAAGTTCAACCGTGACGTGACGTTAATCCAAAAATATGCATTCAGCTGGGTACTCGGTTGAAAATATATATATATATCCTTCACCATTTCGCTTATTTATTTAAATTAAATAAATTAATAAAAATAAACAAATATTTAAACACCTTGGCCAGAGTTGAAGAATAGGGTTCTTCAAAGAGAGCCCATATTTTCGGTTTGATCCTGTCCCAATAGTTGAGATCTGACTTGTTGAAGTCATCATCGATTCCGAACTTCTTCATGATGTCCTCCTCCGTTGGCTTGTCAGTGTCAAGGTCGAGTCGATCCAAGGTCTGCAGGGTTTCTTGGGTGTCCCTGTGGGTCGTGTAAGTCATCCAGCAGCATGGTTCAACCTTAGTCGAGAAAGATTCTTTGAAGATTTTAAAGATAAATTGACAACTGTTCAAAATTATTATTATTATTATTATTATTATTATTATTATTTACAGTTTTTTAAGTAAAATTGCATTCGATAATGATCAGGCATCAGACATTTACATGGAATTCTGATGCTACGAAAATAAGAAAAGAGATTTTTCAATGTTTTCCATTGAATATTTTAATGTTATTTGTTTGTAATTTTGTATTAATTTTGTAAAATTATCACAATTTATTCCAGGCTGCGATGAATTCGAGTTTCTTTATGGTGATTGTTTTTGTTATTTAATTTTATCAGGAATTTTTTATTCAAAACTTTTATCTGTTTAAGAATATTTCACGAAAATAAACAATTAAATTTATTTTTAAACTCAAAATAAAAAACAAAAACTGTTTTAATTTTAAAAGCGAAATCAATGGAAACAAAGAAATAAAATAAACTTATCATAATTTCATAATATAATAATAATAATAATAATAATAATAATAATAATAATAATAATAATAATAATAATAATAATAATAATAATAATAATAATAATAACAACAACAATAACTCTAAGCTAATAACAACTCCTATCGGTTTCTGGTTTGCATAATTCAGTTAGGAGGTCGTTAGAGTTGAAGGAAGAGTTTTCACAACAATTTTCTGTTTTATTCTCGAAATTATGGAAAATTCGGAAAATTATTTCTTATTGGTTTCGTTGCTGAGTGAGGTTGTGGTGTTGTTAATGTGTGGGTTTGTTTTTGTTTCGCTTTCGTTTCGGTCGTGATTATAGTTGTGGTTTAATTATGATTAATTGTGGTTGTGATTGATTTGAATTGTAATTAGTTGCATCTGTGACTTTCTGTTTCGGTTTCAACAACTTTTTATCTTTTAATTTATTTCAATTTATTTTATTTATTTATTTTTTATATCAAAGGCTTCCAGCCTTCTACAAATTCGTACTCATAACAATGTTGCAATGTTGTGATGTTTGTTTTGTTTTCTGGTTTAAATATTTAAACAAAAGAAAATTATTTTCAGGAACATTTCCGCTGTGGTTTCCGTCCGTAAAAGAAATGCATTCCATCTGAATTTTGTTAATTCAATCATTTTATTATGATAAAAAAAAACAATGAATTGAAAATAATGACTGTTAATAATTTATAAATTGCAGAACATTTTATAGACGCATCAGAGCGTCGGGTTTTCAATAAATTGGAAATAATAAATAAAATAATAAAAATAAAAATAATGAAAGTTTTATTTTCGAAATAACAGACCCCATGTCATTCCATGCAAGAATAAACAGACTTTTCTTTATGGGGCGGGTCAAAGGGCATTGATGAAAGGTCAGAAAAATGAACATAAAGGTCATTTATGGTCATATTCCAAATGGATTGTTGCATTTTTGTTTAAAAAAAGCTATTTTTAATATACGTCACAAAAAATGTCCATTACATGTTTATATGATTTTATTTCTCTGTTATTATTTAAGTCATTATTCGAGTAAAATATTTTGATTTAATATTATTATTTAATAATATTATTATTTGTTGTTATTATTATTATAATTAAATTATGTCATTTAAAATTTAAATGTAACTTTTTTTTTCCTCTCGTCTGCTCTTATTGGACAAGAAAACCTTACGTGGTTTGCACTCTGCACGACTTGAAGAATGAAGTTTCTAAATTAAAACAAATTCAATTTCTCTCTTTGTCGGTTTTTTCTCTAAAAATTAGATTTATTATTTAAAAAATTAAGTCAAATAAAATACAGAATAAACAATTTTGAAATTCATAAAAAAACTTTTTTTTTTAAATTAAAAATGCAAAAATAATAATAATAAGTTGCAAGAAGCTGCAATTTAGTCTGCCATTCATCTCTTCACATTGATAATTTAGTAAATCGATAAAAATGTCCATCCATCCATCCATCCATCCATCCATCCATCCATCCATCCATCCATCCATCCATCCATCCATCCACCCATCCATTCGTCCATTCGTCCATCCATTTGTCCGTCCGTCCATCCATTCATCCATCCGCCCGTCCGTCCGTCCATCCATCACCAAGAAATTCTCTCCTTTATCCATCAGCACATCCGTCCATCATGCATGATTGATGGGTCCAATGATAGTTCTTACAAGTCTCTTATCTCCTCTCAAACGCCATTAACTACGGCTGTTGATTATGATAATGATGTCGAAGAGAATAATGACTGCAACGGTGATGATAATGATGACAGAGATCCGTGACGTCACTCATCGTGATGACGACGAAAGTGGAAAGTTTGATGAAAGACTAAAGTTGATAGAAAATCCTGACTTGGGGGACAAAGTTTTTTTTATGGAATTTTGATGAAAACTTTTCATAGTTTTTTTTTATTTTTTATTTTTTTTTATTATCCTTTATTTATTTTATTTTATTTTTTATTATCCTTTATTTATTTATTTTTATTTTTTATTATCCTTTATTTATTTTATTTTTTATGAAACACGCGATGTTCCGTGGTGAGGTTCGTAATAATATGAATATTGCAGAATAAATATTATTATAACAATTATAAATATATTATAACAGAATAAATATATTATATCAGAATAAATATATTAGAATAAAATAAATATTATTATAACAATTATAAATATATTATAATAATGCTCACGTCACGAATAATCTTTCAATAAACGAAACGATGTATTGATAAATGAATCTTTTTGGAATGAAGTAATTTTTTGTTAAATCACAAAATAAATAATTTTGTATTTATAAAATTTAGGAAATTTTATTCAATTTAAATCAATTTTTTTTTTTCATAACTTTTATCAAAAACAATAACACAATCCAATATCACACGTGACGAAGATGATGTCAGAGTTCAAAATGTCAAAGGTTGGACTCACAAAGAATTATTTAACAAGATGA
Organism: Hirudinaria manillensis; assembly: GCA_034509925.1. NCBI lineage: Eukaryota > Metazoa > Annelida > Clitellata > Hirudinida > Hirudinidae > Hirudinaria > Hirudinaria manillensis. The sequence goes on along the minus strand of CM067530.1, from coordinate 8,652,811 downwards.
TCTTGACCCGAGACAAACACACCCGCTACTATTGTTGCTAAAACTACAATTGTTGTTAGTAGTCATGTTGTTGATGTTGATGTTGTCGTTGTCGTTGTTGCTGTTTTAACACCATTATACAAACAACATAAACAAAAATACCCTTCAAAATCATTTAATTCATTTCAATACCATTAATACCAGAACAACAATTAACCTCGAGCAACAATTAATAAGATATTAACAACAGCAGTAATAATAATTAACTTATTATTATATTAAAATATTATAAATAATACAATTAATAACATTATTATATTAATTAATTAATCAATCAATCGATATTAACTTATTATTAACTTATTAGTAACCTGGTTAGCATCGAGTCCCCAGAATTCTAGTTCCTCTTCAAAGAGGGGGCCACAAACATCCGTGGGGTAGTGAAGTTTGCCCGTCCTGTAGTAGTTCAGTATCTGGGCAAAGACCCCGGGGTGTCTGTCGAAGTAATACTCGTTCAGGACCGGATCGTAATTGGCCAAAGCTTCCGTCAGACGAGAGAGGCGAGTGGCGGGAATCTTTTTCAGAGTCGTTTTGTACGTCTCGTGTCTTATGCCACCGACGTTCAACGTCACGCGGTTGTCGAAATCAGACATGGTTTCTAGTTTGTCAACTTATTAATATTATTATTACTATTATTATTATTATTATTATTATTATAATTATTTTAATATTGTTGTTATTATTATTATTATGATTTTATTATTTCCTTTGGATTTCTAATTCCTCTTCTTCTTCTTATTATTATTATTTTTTATTTTTTATTTTATTATTTCCCTTTGATTTCGATCTTTTAATGAACCATTTGAAATGTCAGATATGGAGATATATATAATATATATAATATATTCCACGGAAGCGTCTTCTTTCAACGCCTCATTAGGAAGCTTTTTGTCTGCAAATTGTTCAGATGTTTTGCTGCGAAGAAAAAGAAAAATTTCAATTTTAAATTTAAAAAAAAATTAAAAAATGTGAATTAAAAATGGAATTTTCTTAATTTAAAAAACAAAACAAAACAATTATGAATTTGAATTTAAAATGAGAGATCGTAGGGGGGGGAATATCACGGAAACGATAAAACAAAGACAGTTAGTCGTAGCTCAGCTGCTGTTCAGTCAAGCGGAACGAGTTCAGCTTGAACGCTGGTGTTTCATTGGCGCCGATTTATGAGGTCACGAAGAGGAATTACAAAGTTGGAGAGAAACAAATTCGACTGGAGAAAATATATTTATGACTTTATTTGCAATTTATATTGTCTTATTATTGTTTATTATATTATTATATAAATTTTTATCAGTTTTTTTTTTATTTTTATCAATTTACTAATAATAATTATAATTATTAATTTTATTTTTATAATATTTTTTTATATAATTACATGCAATTTATTATGAAGTTATTTCGAGCTTGTATCTTACGATTTCCCGTGAATTGAGAATATATACACGATAAAATATAATGATCAGAATTATTCCAATTAAAATTCTTATCGGTAAAAATGCAGTGATATCATAGACGGAACACACCGATATTATCAGTAAAACACACCCATATTATCAGTAAAATGCACCGATAATAGCAGTGAAATGCACCGATAAAGTCAGTCAAATGCACAGATACAATCGACAAAATACAACTCTTTGTAGCTCGTATCTTTTTGCTCTCGAAAGCTCCTCATAAATACAGAATTTTCCTCCACAATTTCAAGCATTAAATTAAAAAATAAAATTTCAAAACTTTTATAATTTCGTTTAAAATCGTTTTTTTGTTTGGTTTAAAATTCAGGAAACTGAACTGTCACATTTTAAAGTTATTTTTAATGGTAAAACATTAACTAACAAATTACCAGACAATAAGGATATTTACTTTTTAAAACAAATACTTTTATAAATAAATTCAAAGCCTTGACTTGACAAAACATTTCCTCAAACCGAGTGACACAGAGTTTTAAATAATTGAATAAATAATTAATTTTAAAAAATAAATTGACAGGTGGCATGCAATGAATTATTCTCTCTGAATATCTTCTTAACTTATTCCATTACGTGTGCATGTCTCTCTTCCTTGTAAACTTTAAAGCTTGCAAACACTCCTCAAAGACATACAAAGTTCATGGTTTGAAAAAATACAACAACAACAATAGCAATAGCAATAACAACAACTGCAACAGCAACATGAACAACAACATTAACAACAACAACAACAACAACAACAACAACAACAACAGCAGCAGCAGAAGAAGAAGAAGAAGAAACAGGACAACGATGTGGTGAACGGACAACTGAAAGCTTTTTGAAACGCTCGGATCAATGGAGGAACCAATCCAAGAAGAATGACGATATCGAAAATCGATTCCTTTTCGCATGCTTATACGTTCAATACCTTTTTTGCATTTTTGTCTCCTTCCATCATAAAGTCTGTCCCGATTCTGACCCCAGGAGACGACCAGCGACCAACTCCGGTGGCACCCTCAGGGGTCCAGCCATGCCTTCACCGGTCACCCTAATCATCACTCCAGTAAGGTCTTCACCGGTCACTCCAGATCGTTATCACTTTCCTCCTTCCTCACGTAAAGGAACTTCATTGCGAGTGAAAAATAAGAATTTCATCACTTCAAGTCGCCTCTTTGTTGCAAGTGAAGAAGGAAAAACAAGGAGCCAGGCAAATCCAACGTTCGGCCAGGCAATTTTAGTGCAAATAAAATCTATTTTAAAAAAATAAGCTCCAGAATGAGGCATCCAAAAATTGGCTCATAGAAATCCCATTTAAAGATAACGAATAAATAATTAAGTAAATAAATAAATAAATAAACAACTAAATAAAGGTGGAAATCCATAAAAAAAAAGAACAACCACAGAAGTGCTTACAACAAGAGGATACGGACGGATATGAGGTCAGAGGTCAATAAACAAATCACGTGACTATGTCAGGTGCGTCCTCATTTCGAAGGACCCGGGAGTGAGGATCAATGAATCAAACAAAGATCCGGCCTCATTCCGACCACCGGCGAAGCAGCTTTCGGTCGCGATCCAATTAAATCCAACGCTTTCCAGCTTTCCAGGTTGTTGGAAGGATCCACACGATCCGTGTTATCGTGTGCGTGTGTGATTGCGTGATCTTGTTATCGACGCATGTCGCATGGGATCGTGCTATCAAGTGACCCCGATAGTCATACCAGGTGGCCGTGTGGTTACTTAATAATAATAATTAAAAAAATATAATAATAATAATAATAATAACAACAACAATAATAATAATAATTAAGTCATTATTACGTTATTATGTCATTCGTCTTAGCTCGTTGGTATTCAAAATGGAGTCTGAAATTTAAAAATAAAAATTCTTTTTCTGTTTCCTCCTTCCATCAGAAACAGTGTCAGTGACATTTCAGATCGGCATGAATATGCAAATGAGGAGAAGAATAATTGTGAATAATAAGTGATGATTATGTTAATTAAGTAATAAATTATCAATTCTGTCTATCATAGATTTATTTATTATAAATATTTATTATTTATTTATTTATAAAACACGATGATTTAAAATTAATTATTATTTTACGTTTTAAATTCATAAACACTGGCATTCCAAATTTCGAGATTGTTTAGAAATCGCTAGAAATAAAAGTGTTTATTTTGAAAAGATTACGACTCAAGTAATGGAGGCTTGTTACACGTTTTGGTCTGGCTTATCTCCACAGCTTTTTACATCTTCTTTCCTGGATCTCCCAGTGAGACTGTAAACATTCCAGAATCGAAATCTTTTTCCATCCTTTCAGTTCTTCAGTCCTTTTCCAAATTTAAGACTCCTTCTGCAATTCCCCGAGTCAAAGTTTCCAGCGAGGTTTTAATTGAAAGTTGCTGAAATATTCAAAGCCACGATAGGCGTTTTTGTATCCGCGCCTTTACCCATTCATCTACTCATCCATCAATCCTCCTATGCATCTAACCGTCCGACCGACCGTAGATCAAACTACGCATCCATCCACACATACATTCGCAGCTACACCCAGACAGACAGACAGATAGAGAAGCCTTGCTGGATTTCCATGATGGATGCATTTGAAGGATTTCTCTAGATGAAGGAAATTGAAATTGAAATGCAACTTTTCCATTTAGTCACCAATCCAGGTGACGAGATTGACAACCAGGTGAGAGGCTGCGGACGGATTTCCTCATTCAAGTTGTTGATTGCTGGAAGACATTCTCGGTGAAGATAAAAAGAAAATAATTTTTAATGGAAGACAGGAAGGGGAGGTAAACGTTCAAAGCAATAAATTGAACTCGTGCGTCTTCTTTGTAGGTCTTAATTAACATTATTTATATTATCAATGTATTTGATTTTTTTAATTAATTTATTTATTAATTTATTTATTTTGTTTATTTATGAAATTATTAGTTTATTTATTTCGTTATGTTTTATAATCCTTAGCACCTGTGTGATTGACAACACATTTCAGGTGAATTTAATTTCAAAGAAAATTTAGAATTTCGTAATATTAGTAATAATTGATAATAAAAATGCACTTAATGCACTTTTAAAAATTATATTGATCTCCGCAACATCAACTAATAGTATTTCTTAATTATTTAATATAAAATTTATGAAATTTAATGAAATATTTATTTTAAATATTTTAAAATTATTTAAATATATTAAAAAGTAATTATTAAATGTTATTATTACTATGCATTTGTCATTGATTAATTAAATAATTTTATAATTTTTTGGATTTCCTCAAAATCTAAATTTAAAAATATGAACTCTTTCTTTATATTTTAAAGCGCTCATTCGATACCCTTCAGTTACTTTTTATTCAATAACCCTCAGGTCAATTTCGTTTCTGAATTTCAATTTCATTTTCATTTTACATTCATTTCTTCGTCCATCTATTTTTTCGTTCATTCATTTAATCATTCATTCATTCGTTCATTCGTTCATTCATTCATCCACTCGTCTTTCCTTCTATCAATTGGATTCGAGTGGAGCTGAGGAGTGCACGTGGAGACGACGACGAGTGTCGGGAAAGTCCAATAAACTTTTGCAAGCAGGCGACGTCCAACGAATATGACTTTCAGGACGCAAAAACTACAATCGCACGACTCTGGTCAAACCTCCGACTGCAAATCATTGGAAATTAAACTCTTGGCAATCCACTATTTTGCATCAGCAACAACAACGGCAACAGTAGCAACAGCAGCAGCAACAACAACAACAACAGCAACAACAGCAACAACAACAACAACGACAACAACAAGCGCTACTACTTCAATAACTGTGGCAACAATGAGTCATACGCATTAGAATTGCAGATCGAAATATACTTTCTTAAATTACATAAAATGATAATCTTTTCCAAACTTAGTTAAACACAACGTAATCAAATATCTTTAATCTGATTGAACAATTTACTTATTCCTTAACTTATGACTGAACAATGTACTTTCTTTAGACTGTTCTTGATTTGTTCATTCCCAGTCATTCATTGAGAGTATACATGTATATTATATTATATTATATTATATTATATTATATTATATTATATTATATTATATTATATTATATTATATTATATTATATTATATTATATTATATTATATTATATTATATTATATTATATTATATTATATTATATTATATTATATTATATTATATTATATTATATTATATTATATTATATTATACTTGTATGTTATACACATTAAGAATAAAAAATAATATTAATAAAAAAAATCATTATTTCTGGATTCAATATTATTTACAAAAAGTGAAAATTATTTGAAAAATATTTAAATGATAGCATAAACGATTATTCAATTTATTATCTATAATAATAATAAAAATAATAATAATAATTATACCAAATATTCGAAATAAATATAGCAAATATTCCACACACACATATATACGTAATTCCAAGATGTCACTACATGATGATTCCATGACTGCATCACGTCTTGGAAGAAATCCAGAAAAATCGTTTCCTAGGCATTTGGATGCGATGCATTCAACACATTAGTCACCCTTTCCAGGCGACGATGATGGTGGTGATGATGATGATGATGTTGGTGGTGGTGATGATGATGGTGGTGGTGGTGGTGTTATGATGATGATGATGGTGGTGGTGATGATGATGATGATGATACAAGCTTCTGATTGTCTGGAAACGTTTCCAACATTCCAGAAGGTACATGACCAGAAGAGGAAAATCATTCCACGTATTCCACTATTCAGGAATCAACATTATCATCACCATCATCATCACCACCATCATCATCATCAGTAGCATCACCATCATCATCATATTCTTCTTCATTCCAAAGTCTATCACCGACTACAATCTATCATCATCGGTCTTTCATCGTCCAACATCCATCTTCATTATCACTTCATCATCGCATCCATCAACAACACACTCATCGACATCAACGTCATCATCATCATCATCATCACCACCACCATCATCATCATCTTTTTCTTCTTCTTCTTCAAAATCGTTTGATGATTACAGGCGTGAAAAGCTGAACGTTAAGCGGCACTGCATGCTTTAACGGAGTCAACAACGTTAACGATGACGTCACTGCTGCTGACGATGATGACGACGACGACGATGGTTCTGGTGATGATAATGATGATGGTATTGGTGGTGATAGTGATGATGACTTAAGCAAGTCATAGGAAAGTTGGTTTTAGTAAAGGAATGTTTAATTTTAAAATATAAAGTTCTATTGAACGAAATCTGTCCAAATTGAATATCAAGTGATTTTCATGTTTTGAATAAATTAAAGAAAATTAATTAACATAAATTATGCAGATTTTCTGAGCTTCACAATAACTAATGTTGGTTATAAATCAGCCACGTCGATGAATTTATTAGGAAATGTAATTTAATAATTTTTAAGTTAATTAATATTAATTAGTATTGTAAGACAGTCGCATGATTAGGATTTATTTATAGATTAGAAATTAGGAAAATAAATATTCCTTTTTATTCGTAAATACTTCAGAATTCAACAACAATTGGTTGGACAAATAAAATGTAAGTAATTGGCGCCATTAAAAGAGAATATTTCAAATAAATTCAAATTAAATTCCCGGTCGTAAAATATTCCAGAGTCATAATAATAATAATAATAATAATAATAATAATAATAATAATAATAATAATAATAATAATAATATTAATATTAATATTAATATAAAAATATATTTTCAACTTCCCTTGCAAATCCAGTCGAACGAATAAACACAAAATATTAACAATAATAATATTAATAATAACAATAATAGCAATTATATAACGGCGTTTAATTTATGTTTAAATTAATTAATAAACTTGATATATGATTAATAAATTAATTTGAAACGTTAAAAAAAAAACAGTTGACGAATCCAACCTGAAATGCAGGCAAAGAAAGAAGAAGTTTCGCTCCGCGGGAAACGATCCAAGTGCATTTATACGCAAACAACACTCCAGTCCTGCACTCAACAACAACAACAACAAGGACGTCGACAACAACAATAATCACAACAACAACAACAATAACAACCGCAACATCAATAATCACAACAACAACAACAATGTACGTGTGCATATCACAACCTCCCACTTTATTTATTTCTTCGGACGATGTTTCATCAAAATGTATTTTAATTAAATTTTTAAAAATATATTATTGTTAATAATTATAGTGCGCTGTCCAATAATAATTGTTATCATTATCTTAATATGTTATCTATGTTACTAAATAATTTATTAATAATATTATTAATAAAATAAGATTATAATTATTATATTCAATTTAATTCATTGTTGTTAATTCAAAGATACGTAATTAAATTATTTTTCAAAATATTTAAATTATATTAATATAATTACAATTATAAAATATATTATGAAATGTAACTCATCAATTCGTAAATTATCACTGGAATCACCTGGAAGTGCATTATTATTATAAAACGTTGAATATTTTGTTGAATTGTTATTGAAATGTTATTTAATACCCCTTAAATACCATTAAATAGAGATAAATTCCTTCACAAAAGCAGTGTTTGAATCTGATTTCTGAACATTTAGAAATAAATTATATAGCCATTTTCGAGCAAATATTTGAAATCACCCCGTGAAATCACTGGCTGTCCAATGAGAGACGACTTTCAGATGTTCAGAATTTGGTCTTCTAAATTTTAAAATACGATCCATTTCTTGTTTACTTTTGTAAAATCCAAAATCGTAGATCAAGGATTGTAAACAATCGTCTTAAATTCATGCGATCCTTATTAACAGAATTGCAAACAAATATTCTTAAATTCATGCATTCGTAGACCACAATGAATTGTAAACAAATGCTTTTAAATTCATGCGATCCACAATCGTAGACCGCCAAGAATTGTAAACAATCGAATGCGGAGGACAATAAAATTGATTGATATCTCGCTTCCGTCATGACTTTTTCATTGGCAGGTTCATTTGTTTGAAGAATGACATTTCATATTCTTGATTGAACGTTTCCCTGTGCAACACTCCATACCATTCTCGATAATCAGATTAATAATCTTTCGACAAAAAAAAAACAACTTTAAACTTGGATGTATTTATACCGGTAAATCAGAAAATCAACACACCTAAATAAATCTTAAGATACGACATGACATGACAAGGCATTGACATGACATTGTCGTGACATTCACAAGACACTTACTTGACGTTGACATGACATGGCATTAACATCACACGACAGCACATCAACACGACATTACATTACATCACTTCACATTAGCATGACACCACATGACACGAGACACGACCCCGGAGTTCATTTTTGAGTTTCTCTCGCGTGAATCCCGCTTAATCTCGAGACATTCTCTCGACCACGTGACCACGTCATGGAAGATGTCATAAAATGAAGCTTCTGCGATGACCATGTCACTCTGGGGCCAGAAGCAGATGTTCTCAATCTATTGACCTTTTTTTTAAATTCTAATCTTCTCTATTTTTTTTTTTTGCGCTCTTACAACCACCGTTCAAAAAGCCCAATTTTACTCTTGTAATGTCACGTGGCAATGTCATGTCTGAGTCATGTCTATGTCTTAGCAATGTCACGTGGCAATGACTCGTCAATTTTACTCAAAATAGATCCAGCAATTTGAAATGAAATGTTTGGTGCAAAAAAACAACAATTCGCGGATTCTGAAATTTAATGGAAATATTTTATTTTTAAATGAATGCGTATTTTCTATTGGAAATAAGAATCTAACCAATGATCTTATTAGCAAATGCCTATGTAATAATAATGATGATGATGATGATAATAATAAAATAATAATAATATTAATCAAAAGGGATGCAAAATGAGTGGCCAAAAATGTGGATTTCCAGAATGTCTGTCACCTACGAAAGGAGATTTGTTGAATTATAATAAGTTTTGTTGCATAAATTTTTAATTTCCTGCGGATTTGGGAGACCACTGTGAGTTTTAAGTCTTAATCTGCACATGAATATTCCATGTAAATATGAACATCCATTTAATCTCACAATCCGGTCTTGTAGAAATCGAGTCCCTGACTCTGTAAAGCTGCCTTTTTGACTCATTTTTGACTCGATTTTTAAAAATAAATGTAAAACTTTTTTAAATTATTTAAAGAAAAAAAAAGAATTAAAAAAGAATTCCAGGCGAAATATTTACTAATTAATTATTCAAATATTTGGCCACCGACTACTCAAATGTTTATCACTTAACCACTCAAATATTTGTTACTCGAATCCGCTTTTTCTATTTTGGCCCTTTTAATATTTTGTCTTTGCAAATAGCGAGCATGAAAAGCATTCCACTGTTAGCCACTGCAGGTAACTGCGGACATCACCTGTGTTTGTTCTGTGACACACCTTGGTTTGCCGAACAAACAGTGCCACTTGCCTTCATATTTTCCCCGAAGAAAATGCCTCGGGACACATCAAAGATGAAACGAATCCTTAGGCGATGCCCCGATCAAAAGACCGGTCGCTCTCCATGTTTTTGAAGGATATTTTGATAAATCATCGATGCCATTCTGTCTCAAAATCAATTTTATTGTCATCAATTAATTCAGAAGACGTGGCATTGATTCAAAGTCAAGCATTGATTTCACTGCAAAAATACTTCCGATGTTCTTAACTCGAATTACACCCGAGAAGGAACCAAAGACATGGTAACGGTGGATAAAAATGGGGAAGTTACGTACAAAAGTCGTTACGAAGGACTGAACAGAAGTCCAAGGTCGTTCCAGTCTGAAGAATCGAAAGAAGAATTTCACAAAATTTCACGTATTTGTTTCTTTGTTTTTTTTTAATAATAATAAAAGAAATATCTGGAAGCCGCGATCGGAAATTTGCGGAAGGGATTCCCCTCTGAAACATCATCTGTTACTTGAACTCGTGCAACTCGAATGCTATTCTCAGAACGGCATTGAAACTTTATCTCTTCAATGAATGATCTTTTGTGGCTTTAAATTGAAGGCTTTTTTTTTTATTTATATATTTTTTTTTAAATTGGTAAATTATGAATTATAAACGGAAGCTTTTTTAATTTACATTTAATAAATTAAAATAATGTAAATTATCAATTAAGAAATTTATAGAAATTCTGTTTAATTGTTTTTTTAAATATTATTTTTCCTCGCGACACCAAATCGTTATCGTGGAGATTATTCGTTTCATTTTGTTTCATTTAATTTATTAATAAATATAATTTGTAAAATATACATATACAAATATATTTTAATGGTAATTGTAACAATAATAGCGACAAATATTTTTATGCATTAATTTATTTTCCTTGATAATTACAAGAAAATGGATGCCCGGTGGATTGAAGAAGGACTGAAAACATTGTTTTCATTCTCTGTGGAATGACTCTTCCAGGTACGTGTCTCGTTAGCTGGAATTTGTTCAGCACCGATTCTAGAATATACATTTTCAAAATCACACGTTAGTAATAATAGCTTTTAATATAATTATAATTATAATCTCTTGTTAGAATAATAATAATGTGATATTAATAATAATGTTATTATTAATATTATTATTATTATTCATAAATTATAATTCGCCGTCGCAGAAATTATGTTTGTTGATTGGATTTCTTAAAAAAACTAAATTAAATAATTAATAAATTAAATTAAAGCTTTAAATCGTCAAGTTCTCTCACGGGCCAAGGATAGCCATCATCGCCATCCTCGTTATCGTCACTACGATCATTATCATCACCATCATAAACATCGTCGTCGTCATCATCGTCATCATCATCATCATCATCATCATCATCATCATCATCATAATCGTGTTGTTGTGATGAAATCGTCAGATGGAAATATCACTTCCCACCAAACCTCCATTTCATGGGTCGACGCTTCGTTCCAAATGGAAAAGATAAGCACATGTTGTAATTGGGCGTAAGCAATATGGAGCTCGGACGATGACGACGACGACGATGTTTATGATGGTGATGATAATGATCATGGTGATGATGATGATGACGATGACGACGTTAGCTGCGACCTAGAGAGAAGTAAGAGAATACTTTGAGATACAAAGATATCTCTTGAGGCAGTTGAACCTTTGTTTTTGTTATCAACGTTTTGAAACATTATCTGCTCGTGTCAAGATTCGTTGAAATTTAAACCTCAAGTTATCCGTTTCGAATTTCTTTTTAAAAAGAGTTGGAAATCATATTAAAAGCTTGAATTTATTTATTTATTTTTTTATTTATTTATTTATTTATTTATTTATTTATTTATTTATTTATTTATTTATTTATTTATTTATTTATTTATTTATTTATTTATTTATTTATTTATTTATTTATTTATTTATTTATTTATTTATTTATTTATTTATTTATTTATTTATTTATTTATTTATTTATTTATTTATTTATTTATTTATTTATTTATTTATTTATTTATTTATTTATTTAATTATTTATTTAAATAATTGTCAAGTAATTACATATAATTCTTGAATGAAACCACATAAACCACCGTCTCCAATATCCTCCCAATTCTTATTCAAAACTTCATCATAAACTTTTCGGGCGATTTTAAAACTAAATCGAAATTCTCGTGGAAGCTTTGAAACCGAATTTCATCGAAAATATCGAACATTTTGAATCTAATATTTGAATGAAATAGAAATTTTTCATCGCATTTAACGTACAATTTTCGACTCTGCTTTCAGCTATAAAAACCGCGACTAAAGTCCTTTTGTATTTGCATCTTTGTATTTACGTGTCTTTGTATCTTTATAATTTTGTATCATTCTGTATCTTTGTATCTTTATCATTTTGTGTCTTTGTATCTTTTTAATTTTGTACCATTTTGTTTCTTTGTATCTTCATTTATTTTCTTTGCATTTTGTATCTTTGTATCTTCATTTATTTTGTTTGCATTTTTCATGTCTTTATATCTCAATATTTCTGTATTTACTGTAGAAATATTAGACTTCACTTTCTATCCGCTCAACATTTTAGAGCCATGAAGCTGGACATTAAAAGTGAACTTTCCCACCTCCGCACATTCGAGCGTCGTCAGTTGTTGGTAATCATTAACGATTTATTATTAAATGTTAATTTATTAACTGCTACATTGTAAATGTCCTAGATAGGTTTCAGACCGATATGTAACAATATTAATAATAACAATATTAATATTAGCTAACTTATTATTTTTGCCCCAATTGGTATTAAAGTTATTAAAATTATTTTCATCTTGCAGTAATTTAAACGAGGAATTTTTCTCGATGATATTAATTTTAATTAACAATATAACTGACAATCATTTTACATGAGCGAAGAGAATTATGGAACCAACTGCAGTGTGGTGCGAACGTTGACTTTTAGTCTTTGAGTTTGTTTTGTTTTTTCTTCTTTGTATCTGCGGATCCATTTGTTCGCACAACACCTATTCCCCAGACTATGCATCAAAAACGACTTTGCCAAAAATGACACGATTACTATCATCCAGAGAAACTACAAAATCCTCAGGAGATCATATTAGTTTTAATATTATAGTCTGTCACGATTCAGAATTATGCAGGACTGGATGTTTTTGAAACATTTAGAATAATCAAAATAAATCACAAATGAGCTGTTAATTATCTTAATAAGTAATTATGGAAAACTTAAAAGATGAACTTCATGCATCTGAGATTTTGAAATCAATTTTATTTATAAGGTAGTTTTATTTATAATGACTTATTAAACTTATTACAGCTTATTAAAATATCGTTCAAACACAAAATCAATTTTCCCTTCCTGTTTGAAAGTTGACGAATGAGCAGCTAGTTCAACGAGCAAAATAACATCCAAACGTTGGTACCTAATGAGAGAGAATCAGTGAGATGGTGGAGCAAACTGGTCCACCCACCCATCCATCCATGCACCCATTCTCCCTCCCTCTTCCTTTCCATCTATTACTCTCCCTTGGGCCTGAGAGGATTCTCAGGGTCTGATAACTTTCGGAAACGTGGATTCTCCTGGGGGCTCCTTGGCATCGATCTCCGAGCGAATATCCGGAAGAATTTCTTTCCAATTAGCAGACAAAATGTCATTATCGTGTCAATTAGTTAATCAATTACGTTTAATTAGTTCAATTATCGGAATAATTGATTAATTATGAACGTAATTGAAGGCGCCGATGAGAAGTCGATAACGTATTTGCCTCTTTAATTTACCAAATAATGTAAATTGTAATTTGTCATCCGAGATAAAAAACAAAAAACAGAATAATTCTTTGGTATGATGGACGTTCAATAAGTTATTTTATTGCAAATGAATGTTTTATTATCTGTTAAAATGAAGTTATAAATTGTTTACGTGATGATTTGTTATCGTAATAAAATTATTAATATTATTATTATTATTGTTATTATTATCGATTACCTAATAACAAAACAATAATGACAATAATAACAATAGTAAATGGCTCTTAATAAAACAAATTTCGACGTGGTCCATAAATCAGAGTTTATCTTGAATGAACTCGTACATATTCAGATAATGTTAAGTGTCCATTTAACTTTTATCTATTGATTTAAAAGAGAATTTTTAAAATATTTAAATATTTCTGATGGCATGTTACAATAATTGTTAAAAGAGGTCATGGCCTTGATATTAAGTGCAGAATTATTCTTTTGATAATTTTTAATTTTAAATATATGATAGTAAAATTAAATTTAAAATAGCGCTAAGATCTCATAAAATAAGAAATAAAAATCTTATTTATGATAAATTGAATAAGCTTAAAGTAATTTCAAAGAAAAAAGTTATTTAAAAAAAAATTCCGATGATATTCTTAGTTCCAACAAAGTTATCTCTTTTTAAAACAAATCCAGAATAATATTAAATAATCCCCAAACATAATGGTCTTTAAATCTGGAAACATCTGACATGGAGCCACTCTTTTGCAATCGCTGGAAAGGCTTATGCCGGAGCCGCTGTTGGTACAGGTTCCTTTTCTATCAGTTTCCTGACATTCATTCCTTCAGTTGTATTTCCAGTGCAATCAACGAATATGTCGTCTTTGCTGAAACGAGAAGAAATTTTGCATCTTTCAATGCAATGTTTTACTGGAAGGAAATACGAGCCCAGTTGGATTATTCAAAGAGATGGTTGTGAATGGCCTTAGGTGGCATTTTAAAATTATTTTAGGTTTCAAGTTTTTAAGAGACGTAAGAGATACTCGCTTTCCTATTATTTCAGATCAGTACTTTTTTTCTAGAAAAAAGGTGCCCAAACTAATCTGAATGTTTTATTTATATTTATTTAGTTAACTCAAGTTAAAATATTTAACAAAGACCTAGAATTTAAATTGCTTTATGATGTAAAATTAAAAGACATAAATGTTTAAAAGTACTTTCCGCTGAGTGCTTCCGAGTAAGAACCAAAAACCTTATGTATATTATAATCATAAAATAGCCATATAGATATTAACCTTATTACCACATCTAATCTCGATTAAAACTTTAAATTAATGATAATAAAAGCATATTTTAAGTGCGTAATAAGTGCAAATGTTCCAAAATTAACTTAAAAATAACCGGAACGGCGTCCATGTGCAAAAAACGCGTAAAAATAAATAAATAAACATAAATATAAATAAATAAATAACTTCCAACCTTCCGCAAGGTTTTGGAGCGAAAACAAAAGACCCTGCTTCAGCTTTTATAATGTTTTTTAACTTTGCTTCGTCCTTGTTCAATTTACAAACGCCATTGGCTTGAACCACCAGCTCGCATGTGTAGAGGGAAAGGCACTTCCTCAGGCACCTCTCGATTACCGATCCATCAAATGTGTCTACTGAACCTTTGTAACTCATACATTCTCTGATGTTCCAGCAGACGCCATCGACTTTAAAAATTATTTAAAACCTAAATCGACTTTATTGGAACGCGTTTGAATTAGGGTAAAGCGTGGTTAAATGCAACACTTAAATATAGATTTCTTCTGCATACGGTTCCCGTTTTAAAATTTATGAAATCATTTATTCGTTCCCACATCAAATAATTTCATCATTTTAATTATATAAACTAGGCACCGAAATTCGTAACTAAACTCACCAGACGCCATTGCGGGACCTATCACTAGGCTGAACAGAGTCAAAACAATTTCTGACCTGAACATTTCGAGTCCTAATTTTGAGATTCGGCGAAAGCGGTCGTAATCACGATTTATGAGTTTTGTCTGATGCGGTCGTCTGCTGATAGGTCCTGTAAACAGTATGGCTCGATCTCGCTCAAAATCCTCGAATTGTTGTGCTACCATAAAACGCACGCGGATTATGGCGGTTAGAATCGGGGATTTCAAAGTAATTAGGCGGATGGCATGGTTTCGACAACTTAAATGTCAAAATATCGTCTCTCCGTTCATCGGCTCCAATACTCTTCACTCCGCTCGCTTGTGAGTTCACTCGCAAATGTCACTAAGTTAAAAAAGAGTCACAGAAAAAAACCATCACACATCATGTAATTATTGTATTTAATTCATAGACGATATTTTAATTTAACTTCCACGACCTCAAAATCATTAAGATTGTTTCAAAATACTTCCAGATAATATTAAGAACTGTCACACTTTAAAAATCAAGGCATTCAACATGTCCATGAACCGATATGATAATCAAAACATGACATCAAAGGATCGTTAGCTCGATGAAGTGTAATTCAAATTTAATTTGCTACTATTCCAAGAAAAATACATTTTCAACAACTTAATATTATCCACTGCTGTAACATCTGCCATAAACATTCCAATCTTGATTAACATTCCTTAAAACTTCATTACCTCCTGAAAGACAGCATTCATAAAAGGCACAGAAGCAATTTTCAGAAGAAAAACCTCAGTTGCAATTTGGATTGGTTTGCATGTTGACATGTTGTGGCCAAATGTTTTGCATGCAAAAATGAATGCAATCGTGTTACTGGTGATTCGATAGATTTGCAAACGATGACTTGAGCAACGCACTTCTGAGTTCCAATTCACGATTCATTCAGCAGCATCATCATCATCATCATCAACATTCTCAAAAGTCAAAATCCTTAAAGGTGAAGACTACTTGCAAGTGACCTTTAAAATGCTTCGAGCAAGATAGCAATGCCTTGTCCACCAGCAATGCAGGAAGACCCAAGACCGAGTTTAGCCTTTCTGAATCTTTGAGATATTTGGAAATATAATTAAATATTTTATTTAATAAATGTTTGTTTTAACTAATAATGTAAATAATCCCATAAAACTTAAAATTTAAATATTCTACTTAATAAAAATAGGAAGTCTAAATGTTGATCCTGTTTAAAAATAATAATTATGAAACTTTAAAACCCATCAAGGTTTACTAAATAAAGTAAAATTTCAAACATGGTCGATATTAAAATAAAACTTCATAAAGTCACCATGTAATTATCAAATATCAAAACCAAACCTTATCACGTAAGACATCTTCTCAAAGAATAAGATAACAAACTGACATCAAATATTGCAATGAAATTTTACAAAATAAAAGCCAAAATACCTCAGGTGGTGGACGAGGTGGCCCATGATCCTGTTTCCAGAAGCGCCGAGCGGGTGACCCATGGCGATCGCTCCCCCGTTGACATTTGTTTTGTCTCTGTTCAACCTCAAAACCTTCTCGACGGCCAGATATTGAGAAGCAAATGCCTCGTTGACCTGAAGGAAAAAATCCCTATCGGTTAGAGTTCATAATGACTTGTTGCGAGCAATACGAAAGCATTTAGCAATGCAACTTTAACCATTCATTCGCAATTATTACGAGTCAAATTGAATTTTAACCAAACCTGAACAAAGTCCCCAGATTGTCAATTGAGTAGGTCAATAATTAAATTCTTCAAATAAGTCTAGTAATTAGCTTAGAGTTAAGGTGATGACTTGTCAAAGAAGATATTTATTTAATTATTTGTTTATAATTTCAACTATACTTCGATGAGGTCGATTTCCCGAAGCTTCATCTTCGTCAGCTGAAGGATGGCTTCGATGGCAGGCACCGGTCCGATTCCCATCAACTTCGGGTCGCATCCTTTAAGGTCATCGATTGGCCTTAACTCGGGTCAGTCTTCCAGGAGGTATCGAATAAAATTTATGCCAACAAAGTCGAAAGAAGCGCCTCACCTGCGAAGGAATAAGCGAGAATGCGTGCGAGCGGCTTCAGGTTGTACTTGACGCAGGCATCCTCGGTTGCCAGAATGACCGAAGACGCTCCGTCGCACATGCCCTGATCGGGAAATTCCAAGACTTAAATTTATGGATAGCTGCTGGAATTAGTCTAATAAATAACAATAAAAGTTAAATAAAAGAATCAATCAACTTGTGAGGGTTGAGCCGAATTCCAAAATAATAATAATAATATGTCATTTATACATTATTTGATGGCAATAATAATAATAATAATAATAACGTGCCGTGCGCGTGAGCTACAGCCAAACACCGATAACCATTTTCCTCTCCTAGGAATCAATGAAACCTCAACTCCAAAGGAAACTCACGGAGGCATTTCCGGCCGTCACCGTGCCACCTTCCCTGAAGAACGGAGGGAGCTTCGAAAGTTTCTCGAGAGTCGAGTCCGGCTTCGGATGCTCGTCCGTGTCCATCACTTCTTCTCCTGCACGATTTTATGGGAGGTTCATTAATCAAACGAAGGACTGAAACATCCAAGTGATGATAGATCTTTGTCTACATTGTAATAATATTATCTTATTATAATATGATAATTATCAGTCCACTAACCTTTGCTAGTCTTTAGAGTAACGGGTGTCATTTCCTTTTTGAAGTAACCTGCCTCTTGGGCTGAATAAGTTTTTATTAAATTAATGATTTCAATAACTAGTAGTAACTAGGTCAAAAAATAGAATGTCCAATCAGAAGCTTCGATCCAAATATCCAGAACATACACATGTAAATACTGAGCAATATTTCCCACAATCAATTAACGAATAATTAATGAATAATTGCCAGGTATTTTATGTTTATTAAAGTTATCTCAAAATATTGCAAATATGACTCCAGAATGCAATTCAATAGCAATTGGAGGTTCGTTGATTTCACCAATGCAGAAGAAGACGATAGGAACTTGCCCGCTTTCCATCTTTGTTGGCTGAGAAGGGCATATTCATCTGCATCATGTCTTGTGATTCCATACTTCTCAGCAAGATTCTCTGCTGATATTGCCAGAGATACTCCAGTATAAGGATCACTCAAGGAGCTCCACAAATTATCTTCAATCTAGATTGTCGTTGTAATAAATTTAATTTTTTATACAAATAGTTCATAAAATATGATATCATTGCAATAAACAACTTCATTGCATTTCTAAATCCAAAACTAGAAAAAAATTAAAGCATGCTTACCAAAGCACAAACCAAAGAAGTGAACACTCACTGTATTAAGTTCAGCCAAGAATAAACCAAACAGTCAATAAGTAAATCAAAAGAACAATAAAAAAAACATGGAGAATGTTTAAGACAAATTTTAAATGTAATGAAATATTATAAATATCACATCTTTTTGAATTAAGTTATTTAAATAAATTTTTTAATTTGATAAAAGGGAACTTTGAAATCTAACCATAGGTGTCTCTCCATGCTTGAGACCAAACCTAAGACCATGTACCGTGTGAGGAATCATGCTCATGTTCTCTGTTCCACCAGTTGCTATTACCTCACTTTCTCCTAGCAGGAGACCCTAAATTACCACATCTAACAATATAAGTAACATTTAAATCAAGAAATTATGAACAATAATTTTTGAGAAAAAAGAAAATAAGTTTTCTCCCAAAACTGTCAACCTGGCAAGCAGAAATAATGGATTGGAATCCTGAACCACAGAGTCTGTTGACTGTCAAAGCCAATGAAGTCACTGGAGCACCAACTCTGAGCCCAACATGTCGACTGATATAAATTGCATCTTTCGAAGCCTTGGTTTTGATGATTTAGATAAGATTCTTATTTCAATTTCTTTAAACAGCTCACAATGATAGTTTAAAATATCACATTTCTAGTAAATTTCTAGCAAAATTCTCAAAAGACATCAAAGCAATGAATTCTTCAGACTACTCACTAATTATTTAACCATGAAAATGTATCATTATACCTGGCAGACATTTCCAACAACAGTTGACAAAACCCATTCAGGTTTAATTTTTCCTGCTTCTAGAGCTGCTCTGGTAGCAATCTCTTGCAGTTCTGTTGGAGTCAAGTGTTTTAACTTTCCTCCAAATGTCCCGAAAGGAGTTCTTTTCGCGGCCACAACAAAAATGCCCTTCACATCTGAAAGACATCTTTGTTAAAAGAGCAATGGCAACAGTTAATAAATCTTCAAAGTCGCAGAATTTACTTCTTGCTAACACCATATCCGAGTCTTGTTATATCCAATGTTGTACAGCCTTTGTCGTAAGTCGAAGCTATCTTAAAAATAAATTATAAGCTTTAAAATGACGTTTAAACAGCGTTTTACGAAGAGCGAAAGTACTTTAAACACAAATTAAATGCCCTTGACAATCGAGAATAACCGCTTACCAAGAAAAACCACCAAATCGCAGACCGTACGTGACTTTTCAGGTTAAAGACCAACTCTATAATACAGTTCGAGGTCGCTCTTTAGCTATTGGTTGCTATTTAAAACCAACTATTTTTTGTGGCGAGAATAACACTTTTATAAATTTAAGAATACGACTAGTATTTAAAAAAAAATAAAATTTCTTTGAACGACATTGTTTCACTACATTGCAATAATTTCTGAAATTGAACTATTTTTGCAAACAACCAATTTAAATTTAGGTCAGTTTGTAAATTTTAAAGAAAATTTTTTTTTTATAAATTCTGCAAATTATGCTACAGCTTTTCGAAAGAAACAAATTATTGTTCTGCTGTTGCGTTTGGACGCCTTCGTCGTGCTTCTGCTTTTAGTGGTGTCAAGATGGTGGATGTAAGACCTTCTAGAAGCAGAAGATATTCAAGAGATACTGTCGATTTTACAAAAGAACAAGATTCAATAGTCGATTTAGTATTTATGCCAGTCATCAAAAAAGCTGTTAGTAGCTTACATTAATCTATCGTTTTGAAATCGTCCGATGTTAAAGTGATTGTGCCATTACCATTTCTAACATCACCGCAGAGATACAAAGTAAAGATAAATAAGTTTTCTAGAGTGCTTCCGAATCGGGCACACAACAGAAGCTTCAGACAGCATGATTTAACCAAGTATATCATGAAATCTAATGTCGGTAAAACGTTAGACTTAGGTTTTGTATATCTATGTTTCTACATGTCATTGCATTCAAAAGCAAGGCGACTTCGATGGCTACGTCCGTTTGGACGACTTCTTCGATGGGGACGTCTCCCGAGGTAAGCCATCGGTGGAAATCCCCCCGAGGATAAGAAGGGTCAAAGGATTATCAATTACCGTCAGCGAAGGTTTTATTGATGAAAAAAGATGGTGGAGGAGGGTCTTCAGATCAAAACCAGAGGATGCTGTATCAATGTAATGTTTAGTTTTAGCTTCCTATTGGTCGAGTTTAATGTTTTAAACAGTTTCTGATAAAGCAATGAAACTCTAAGGACTTGTTGTTGGCATTGCGTCCCTCTCAGTTATTAATTGAGGTTTGCAGGACGTCTTTACTTTCTTTTTAAAGGGCCAGTTCTAAGCGAAATAGTCGGAGGTCGTCATGGTTTTCGAAAACTGAAATTTTAGCTTTCTCCAACAAGAAAAGCGGCAACGAACCGGAATATATGTTCAGTAGATTGGACGTAATTAGCTTTCTAGAGAAAGTCGCTGTCAATTCGAACAGATTAGCAGTCGGCTTAGGCATGACGAGGAAGATATTTGGATTCCGACCCACACAGCAGAGATCTTTCAAGTAAGGATGCTTTACTAGTTTTTACGTCAATTAAATAAAAATTCAGATATTCATTTGCAGATGAAATTTGTAAACTCTCAATTATTTTCGCAGTCGGCCTTTCTTCACCGTTTACGTTACGCTACTTCAGATGATCCTTTTCTTTGGTATGATCCTCACTCATGGATTGGCCCCGATAGGTTTCGCTTTCAAGATATTAAAAGAACCGGTAAGACGTTAATATGTCAGTTAATATTGGATTAAGTGATTAACTTTTTAGATTTTGAATGTTGCATTCCCCTAATGGGTCCATCCCAATGTATATTTTTTGTGGACTCCTCGTGCCGTTTGCTTTGTTATGCATTTGCTGTATTCTCTCTACATTGTTGTCAATGTGGCTGCAATATTATCTGGATGTCCTTATTCTTAAATGGAATAAACTTCTGAAGATTCTCATGCCTGACCTGAACACAAGACTAGTCATGCATTATGAGTTGCAGAATTTCTGGATAGGACCAAGACAGGTGAGGAAGCATAGTTCCGTCGATAGACATTACTACAACTTCGACTTAGGGATTGTTGTCAATAGGCAGACATGATAAAATTGGGTGCCAAATTCTCTCCTTGCATAAAACCTGACTCGTGGTACTTATCAATGCAAGACACCTTTAGGACCGTCGTTAACGAATCAGGTTGTTGCGTTTACAAGGATGGCAGTGGTTGCATCCAAAGCGCCAAGAAACATTGTTCGGTAAATTACTCTTGTCCGAAAGTATTTTTAGATTCCGGAATAGTTTGGAGTGAATGAATGAATGAATGAATGAATGAATGAATGAATGAATGAATGAATGAATGAATGAATGAATGAATGAATGAATGAATGAATGAATGAATGAATGAATGAATGAATGAATGAATGAATGAATGAATGAATGAATGAATGAATAATTGAATAAATAATAAATTTCTTTCAGATCACAGTAGCTCAGTGGCTTCCAGGAAAGGTTTGTGGCCAAGATCCCTAGTAAGGGTTTATAATTATTTCAACTGTTAATTATTTAAAAAAATGTATTTTTCTTAATAATATGATTTATTACTGAATGCTTATTACTTGTTATTACCTTCTCCAAGTTACTGTCTGGACAAGGTTAACTGGGACGACTTGAACATTGAAGATTGGCCGGTAATTGATAATAAATTTTAGTTTTATATTATTGAATGGATTAATTATGATGATTCAATGTGGTGTTAGTTATATTATATTATATTATATTATATTATATTATATTATATTATATTATATTATATTATGTGATGACGTGCCATGAATTTGTTTTTGTTGTAACATTTTATTTATTTTCATAAACAAATTCTTTTACTGACGATGAGAAAATACCTTTAGTAGATCCTGATTTTATTTGACCATATCCTTTTAACTTGCAAACTCTTTAGCAATTGATGGTTCGGGATAGCTGGTGATAATATTAATTATTTCTATATGATTTTAGCAACAATTAACATTAAATAAATAAATAATTAGATTGCAAAATCATCAGCTTTTAATCCTCCATAATTCAATGGCTCGAGCAGACATTACCGAACATACTTTCTGCTTCAAATTTTTTTTCATATTTTAAAAATTTTTTTTTTTATAGCCGTGCAAAAATCAATCGAGTGTTTCGAGAGACGTTTCGTCCATGTCAAGCGACATTCACATGCAATGCGCCCTCGTTGGCAGGCCGTGTTGTCTCGGTTTGTTGGGAGAATGTATCATGACCACGAGAGAATATTGCAAGTTCAAGAGAGGAGTCTTTCACCAGGACTTGAACCTCTGTTCTCAGGTTTTCTTTGTATATTTTTAAAGATGGAAAGAGACGATGAAATTGTCATTGTTCATTCATATTTTTTCTTTCGTTCTTTCATTCATTCATTCATTCATTCATTCGTTCGTTCGTTCGTTCGTTCGTTCGTTCGTTCGTTCGTTCGTTCGTTCGTTCGTTCGTTCGTTCGTTCATTCATTCATCCATTCATCCATTCAATCAATCAAAATCACTTTCGCTCGTTAATGAATTAATCATTGTCTTTAATTATTTCACTTAACCTGAAATCAGGTGGACTGCCTCCAGGAATTGTGCGGTATGCTTCCTTTTGCCACCAAAGGTCAACCTGATCAAAATTATCGACTGTTGATCTCTCTATTCATCATCCCTGGGTCAGTCGATTTTTGAGATCAATAACGGGTTTTTTTTGTATTTTATTATTTGTTAATTGTTCGAATAATAACAATAATAATAATAATAAATATATTATTAATAATTGATATGCCATTAATAATATAACCTGATATTTGAACAACTAATACTTTGGCTAGAGACTAATAAATTGGAGATCATGTTTATTGAACAGCTATTCAGTTAACTGAATGTTAAGTAATTTGTGTGATCGTCTTTATATTTCTAATGATAAAATCTTATTGATGGCTTAATATTTTGCTCCTAATTGGTGGATTTTTGTAAGTTTTGTGAGCAATTTTCTCGTAAAAGTTTGAAAAAAAAAAAGCTTTCAAACTACTGAGGACTGAACTTGGAAAATTTCCAGGTTCATGGCGCTGGTGATAACAATGATGTTCCAATGGATCATAATGTTCGACCTGGAGAGACTTACCGGAACTCTCGAGATGACCATAGTTTACCTAGGTTGTGGCATCGGTGGTAGCATCATGAGCTGCCTGTTCATGCCTTATTACGTCGAGGTAAATTATAATTTATAAAATATTATGATTTATAACATAATACAATTTATAATATATAGGTGAGTTTTAATTTAGTTGTAATTATGACATACATGTATGTATATACATAAACATACATACATGTATATGAATGTATATCTTGAATTATAAATTTCTAATGTTGTTTCTAAGTGTTGTTTTCATGGTTATCATTCTAGCTCTTCTTATTCTTATTATTATCATCATCTTTATCACTTAAAGTATGTTAAAATCATGAAAACCCCCTAAAATTTCTTCATTGAAAGGCTGGTCCATCAGGCTCTCAGTTTGGAGTTCTCGCCATTCTGGCCGTGGAGGTCTTGAGGTGGAACATTCAAGAGAAGCCAAAGATTCAAATCCTGACGTGCATCATCTGCCTCGTCATCCTCTTCTTCATGGGTCTTGTTGTCCCTCAGGTGGGAAGCTTAAGATGCAGTTGTGGACTCGTAATTGTTATGATGGCCATCTTGGTATTGGTCTTACTAATTCTTTTTAATTCTTCTTAATTTGTATGGTATTATTGTTGAATTATTATTGTTGTTGTTGTTGTTATTATTATTATTATTATTATTATTATTATTATTATTATTATTATTATTATTATAGTATACTATTATTATTAACATTTTATTAGTATTGTAAGGTTTATTTTCATTTTTTTAATCTTATGTCCGATATTTGACAGACGACAGAGATGAATAATCTTCAATTATATTAATAATAATATTATTAATTAATAATAATCTTTACATTTCAGATCGACAATTTTGCTCACCTTGCTGGATTCGTCATAGGATTCTTCATCGCCATAGCGTTCAGACCAATAAGACAGATTTCCAAGAGAAAATTATCGCCGGCATTCATAAAGGCCCAAAGAATCGTTGGTATCGTCTGCTCTGTGATGTTGATTGTCGTAGTTATAATAATATTTTATGCCTGGAAGGAGCCCATCGTGTGCTCTTTCTGTCTGTACCTCAACTGCCTTCCCATCAGGGATGATTTCTGTGAGGGAATGAGTGTAGACATTTACTATAATAGCATACTGCTCGCTTATGATGAATGGTGATCGATGGATTTATAATTATTTATTTATTATAATTATTATTTATTTATTTGTTTCTTTTATTTGCTGCAAATTACATTTTAAAAAAGTATGCTTATTTTTTTCGGCGACCCTCGTAACGTTTGAATTATTCTTAGGGAATGTTCTATTTATTTATTTGTTTATTCGTTTATTTATTTTACTTATTTAATTTATATATTTGCTTTTTTCGTCAAAATAGTTCGAAATTCTAGATTCTCTAGTTTCTTATGATTGTGATCTTGTGAAGTTGACATGTTATAATGTCCGTCGAGCCTTTGAAACGGGCAGGAAATTAATAATTGTTAGTATAATAATTGTTAATACCGATTAAAATGTTTCAAAATAGTCGAGATTTAATATAGAATTTGGAAGAATTTAATTTGTTTTTATTGATAATTTAGATGAGAACAGGTTCTAATCGCTACCTTCCTGTCATAGGGCATGACCTGGGGCATTGTGTTTTGGTTGCAATTATATCATGGCACGGCAGACATTATCAGTCGTTTCTCTGACGAATTCGTGTGAGCTTGGGTAGTGCATCAAGTGTCCTCGACTGGAAAATTTCCAGGGATGGTCGGTAGGGGGCAGAAGTGGAGACCGGGGTTTGGGGTTCCCGATAGAAGGTTTTTCCGGTAGGGTGGAAGCTTCCTCTTCTCGCTAACAAATGGACCGTGGATTCGTCGGGATCTACTTTTAACACTTAGATTGGTTACAGCTCCCTGGATTTTATGATTTTAGTTCGGGTTCCAATCTCTCTATAGTTGCCTTTCCTACGAGGGATAGTTGATTGCCATATTGGTTCTAAGTTATCGAACTGGCGAAGAAATTGAGTATAATAATATAGATGTATATTAAATTTGAGATGACGTTGGCTTTATTTTGCCGGTTTGTACGACTATTCGAGTTGTGCGTGTGATCAGATTTGTTTGCTAGTGCTGGTGGGGCGTCGGTGATTGTGAGTGCTTGTGACCCTTGACCCGGGTCGAGTGCATTTCCATAGGTTTATGAGTTTAGGGTGCCGGGATGGTATTTCTTGTCGAGCGAATGATAATTTAGGAAACGAGAGAGATAATAGTAACACTATCCTCCCCGGACGATTAGGCTCGCGAAGGTCGTGGGCATCGATGCGAATCCAATTTCCTGCGGAGTTGAACGAATGTCTAAGAAGGGACATGGAATGACTTGCAGGAGTTCGCTTCATGCTTCGATAGAAGTTTTGTCGTTTTCGCCAACGAGGTGTTATTATTATTATTATTATTATTATTACTATTATTATTATTTATTATTCTACTTATAGATTCGATTTCATCTTTTGACGATTCGAGCTTTCAAGAAGAAATGGATTAAGTTAAATCGTCACCAGTTCCGATAAGCACCACGGTATAATATCAATGATAATATAATTAATAAGCGTTATTTATTGTCGCTAAATAATGAGTGAGATATTATTACGTAATATAACATTTAAAGTCCATTTTGGTTGCAGAATTTTATCGACAAAAACACAGTATTTCAAAAGTGAGACGAATGAAGTGACAAAAAATAGATACGAAAAAAAGGCTGAGCTGAAAAAGTAGAGTTTTTCACAGGATTCTGGATGCCAATAGCGAATCCGACACGATTATTGCCACGCATCGCTGACTTTTTCCATTGCTTTTCGTGAATTTTCTAAAAAATAAAAGCCCTTCTACTTTAAGGAATCAGCCTATCGCGTTCGTACAACCAGAAAAAAATCGCTGGGTTAACGGAGAAAAAAGTGAAGATCCGTTATTGGCGTATCTGTGAGTTATTTCCGGGGCTTTCCAGTGCAGGATTGTGGAGAGGGTTCTTGTGTCTGGCCATTATCGAACCACAGTAAATAAAAGCCTTTGTTTTATGGCTTGCAGTTTCTTCGGAGGAATCCATTGGGCGAATTAAACTTTCATTTTCACGAAACTGATGCCAATTTGTCATCTCCAATGGACGACTATGTTACCCGTGATTTTGAGATTTTTATAAAAGTTTTGTTAAAAAAAATATTTAGTTTCAATTCAATTTTTTTTTATGAATAACTGTCTTTAAATAGACCTGAAATTATATATATATTTTTTAAATTATGCTCCAATTACCTGCCTCTACGAGGTAATTGAAGGAGGTCATGTGAGAGTTTTTTAAATTTTTATTTTAAGCCTCGCATAATGTATCTGACAGGTGATTGTTGATGTTTATATTTATAGTATGTCGTGTTGTATTTATAGCAAGTCGTGTTGTATTTACAGTACGTGCTCTATCCTAGGCAGCCTATGCCCAGATCAATAACAATTATTTTATTGTGACAATTGTTATTATTATTATTATTGTTATTGCTGTTATTATTATTGTTGTTGTTGTAATAGCAACATAATCATTATATTATGCAACAACGCTTACAATAATTATCGTTACACCAGCAACAACAATAATATTATTAAAAGCATAAATTTTTACATAAAAATTCACTATCATAACCATTTAAGAACTTATATTTATTAACGCAAACTATTTGGTAAATATTTTTTTTTATAATCAATTACTGTTAATAATCTAAACGTAATCGAATTCACTTTTAAATATGTAAATGTAATCATTTTCATGTAATCCATTTACATGGATTGATGCTACATTCATGGACGATATTTCCATCAACGAAAAGCGCACCAGTCTTTCTTATCAGAAACCACGGACGCTATCGGAAGACGAAGCAAAGATAATTTATAATAAAAGAAATCGCCTATTTATACTTACAGGTTGAACTATTATTATTATTATAATATTATATTTACTATTTATTATCTTATCAATTGTTTTCATACAACGTACGTAAGTTCCAATGTAAAATAATTAGAAAATAATTTGAATTCTGCTAATTCCGATATTTAATATTATTTATAAATGGCCACTCGGAAACATTTTCAGGACAATTTTCTTCTGATTTCAATGAACATTTTCGTCATAATTGCTATAATTATCGATTTCACTTGTGATGAAATAAAATTTCGTCGTAAAATTTATCGTTTGTTCACGTTCATACTTCACCTTGTAGCACGTGGTTTGTGCAACGCCTCCTATCCAACATTATCATAAACAATAACCAATTTTTAAAACAGTAATCAATTGACGAATTTAAAATTTGAATTATTAAACTAGTCAAGCCCTTTTGTGTATACCATCTGAGGACAAGGACTTATAACCTTTGGGATATGATTTCAATACATCGACATCTTGGAAACTTGACGGCCATGACAGATGATTATAAACATGGATACCGTCATGGATATAAACATGGATACTTACAAGGACACAGACGACATTGAAACTCTAGGAAGCGAGATGACGATGTTGTGATGGGAGATAATAAACAAAAAAGAGAGATGGTGAAACTGGAGAGAGGAGTTCTTATCTGAGGGCGCGCTATACGCGGGGTGGCTATAAAGATATCACTTCTCTACTTAAGTCCCCATCATTCCCTGTTGAGGGAGTTGTTGTCGTTGTTGCGACTGTAGTTGTCGTCGTCGTCGTTGCTGTTGCGGGATTGCCAGCTCAGATGATCGATTATGATAATAGTTTTCGGTGACCTTTTGCTTGACCTTTAAATCGTACTTGGCCAACCGAAAAAAAAGACTGAGGATTTCATCCTGAAATTAAGGACATACATTTCGAGGTTTGCCTCGTCAAGGAAATGATGAACGCATCTGATTCTTACAACGATAGTTTCGTCAGCGTTTGGAACAAAAACGCAACTGACAGTCCTGAGTACCACACTTTGTCCTACAAGGTGGTCGGTACCATCCTGACTGGCATCATCTTCACCATTGGTTGCATCGGAAATACGATGGTGGTGAGTCCCCTTGCTGTTTTACTTGGCTTCGAAATTTCCCCCCTGAGACAAATTCACAATGGCGAATTGTTCTGTATGTTTAAATTTAGTTCGGTCATTTTTTAAATCTTTTTTAAAAACGTTCGTGTTTATTGTGCGCCCTTTAAAATGTTTTATTCTAAATTTATTAGTGTTTATCTGACAAATTCGATTTGATTTCAGTGTCGGCAACTAAACGTAAGCTTATCTTATCTCTCATTTCTCAGTATTAATGACATTATTATTTATATTTATTTAGTTATAATTATTTATTATAAATGGTCATCATTGTCGACATTATTTCTTTTTGCAAAATGTAATTTATTTCAAGGCATTCCTGCAAGTCGTGAATCACCACGTAAAGGTCACTAAATTAAGGTGTGCCTTTTGTGCCAACACGTTGCTAACAAAATGTTGAAATATTGTGAACAAAACAAACTCACAATTAATTTTACATTTTATTTTCTTCATATTATTTGATGAATTGATTGAAACGTCTTCGCTTTCCTCGCCAACTCATCCTTACGCAACCGGGAACGCATTTGTTTCAGAAAGAGTTTTTTTTATTTTAGAGAGTGTTCGTCGATTATGAAATAAATTGTGTAAAACAAAAAGTATTATTAAACTAGAAAGAATTCAATAATTTTTCCGTTAATCCTGAAGTACCGTAACTCATATCGCGTTTAAGAAATTCATATAGCGCTCATTTCCGAGGACAAAACGTGTCGCGAATGAATATTTGAACTCGAATTATTCCAAAATAATTTTTTTTCTCTTACAAAATAAAAAGGTGCTGGTCGTCCTGAGGAGCAAAAGCATGAGATCTCCGACGAATTGCTATTTGGTGTCTTTGGCATTTGCCGATCTCCTGTTATTGCTGACTGCAGCCATACCGACCATAGCCGAGTATTATCTCATCGTAGACCAATTCATATTCGGGGCTCTCGCCTGTTCCGTTTTGGTCTTCTGTCAATATCTTGGATTCAATCTCAGCTCCCTATCGATCACGGCCCTTACGGCAGAGAGATACGTGGCCATCTGCCAGCCGATGAAGGCCCAGTCTCTGTGCACGGTTGGCAGGGCCAAGAAGATCATAGCCGTGCTTTGGCTCTTCGGGTTCTGCTACAGTGCCCCGTGGCTAGGTCTGGCGACGACCAGAGCGAAGGAAGGTGCCGAGGAGATAGAGCAGTGCACCTTTACTCTCGACAGACGCCAATACTTGGCCTATTACATGGCAGACCTGTTGGTCATGTACCTCACACCTGTCGTCGTCAACGCCGTTCTTTATGGCTTCATAGCGAACACGCTGTACAAGAGTAATCCCACGTCTCTCGCCTCGGGGCCCTTTGCAATCCCAACGAACGCTGCCACCGCCATCACCACTGCCACCACCACAGGTTCCAGATCCACTTCCCAGTCGAGTAAGATGAGCCACGTGAGTAGTTGCAAAGATATTTTAAAAGCTAAAGGACTGTTAGACTACGGCCATCCAGTCGGAGATGATAAAAAGTCTAACCAACTTCTCAATGATGCGAGAGAACCGACAACCACGAAAAGAAAACTTCGCTTTAATCTATCCAACACGAAACAGAATTTCTTTCATCCAATAGATGGTTCCACGAACCGCTTGACGTTCAAAAGTAATTCGCCTGAACTCAAACACGACAGATCTCCTCTGAGACGAGAAAATGAGGAATCGACGAAAAAACTTCAAGGCGATTCGACTCGTAATTCGAGGAGAGACCCGAGCGAACAATCAAAAGATTCGGTGTCAACGCCTAGAAGAAAAAGTCAAAAGATAAAAAGAAGCGCGGGGTTTTTAACTGGCACGAAAGACACGCCATTGAAAGAGAGCACTTCGGTGTCAATGATTCACGGGTGTAGATCGTTCGAGCATCTGGGAATGTTCAGAAGATCCTTCGTCGAGACGACAGGACAGTCAGCATCCGACGAAAACATCAAAGGAGAGGCGCAACGACGAAACTTTTTGGAGGATGTGAACAAAGCGGGATCAAACGGTCGACCAGGTAGAGGTGCTGAACTGCCAAACGTCTCTCGCGGCCTGCCACCTCCGTCGGCGTCTTCTTCATCGCCATCTCCTTCGATGGAGTATACGACTAAGTGCAAAAGGTCGTCAGATTTTGGCGAAACTACTCCCAATAATCCGCCCGTCACTGAGTTGGACGGACAACATACCTCCACTGGAAAGGAAATCTTCCAGGTGAACCTTCCAAACTCCAAGTACATGTCTCTCCCTTCGACCCTAGTCATCCTCACTGCCCCAGCCTCGAGGATCACGAACAGACAGTTGACCCGGAGAGCAAGGAAGTTGTCCAAGTCCGTTCCTCTGGTGACGATCCCTGAAGGTTTCAAAGAGGCAGAAGCGGTCGGATCCTCTTGGGGATTTTGGTCGGTTGGGAGCAGAATGAATCTGGCCGCGTCGTCGATTCTGAACAAAGACAAAAGTAAAGTCACGTTTTCACTGTCATCATCCAGTTCGTCATCGACTCACAACTTCGGCACAAGACTGCAGGTTGTCACATGTTGCATATTTTTTGTAGTTGATTCCCTTTTGTTCGAAATGTGCACTCGTTAATGAAGCACACTCCAGAAGTCATTATCATGATCAGCCTCCATTTCAAGCAATGATTACTAACCTGAAAATTCTCCTTCGGTTGTGACAAAACTCAATGAAAGATAGAGGATGTTTGATCACATACACACACACACATTGCTTACTCACACAAACACACTCAAACGCAAACACGATTTGTCTCACAAAGTTACATTTTCGTAAGTTAGCAGTCGCTGATGATTCAATTAATTTTCGAGTCAATCGATCAAAAAAGAAAAGAAAAACATCCAAAGTCAGACATTCACATTTCACAATGAAGTAAGTGATTCACGAATCAAAAAATGGCCTCCCAACGCAAACAACTGTTTCCGTGCTGAGAGAATTTAAGTCGCTAAAAAGCTGACAAAAAGTCAAAAATTAGAAAAATTATGGACCTGAAATCATGCATTAAATTATTAAAAATGATTAATATTATTGTTATTATTAGATTAATATTATCCGCAATTATCCTTTAATTTGTTGCTTATTAAGTTTTTTAAGTTCAGAATAATAGAATATTATAGCAATATTATTAGACATGCACGTATTAGAAAACGGACGTATAGCTTTTAAAATATTTATTTTTAATTTTATTTTATTTCATTTGCATTTATTATTTATTTATATTTAAAAAAATAATTAAATAAAACTTATAAAAATAAAGATGGCGTCCACGTCAACATCGGAAAGGCAGCAAATTTGTTGTTTTAACATTCTTTTTTTTCAGTTTAATTTTAAAACAATTCCAAGAAAATATTTTATTTCCTGATGATTTCACATCCAAGGTTGAAGTTCACTCCCCAATTGCTGAAACCATAAAATACGTTCCCTTAAAATCAATGTTTCGAATCGTGTTACAAGACGATCAGAATAATAATATTATTATTATTATTATTGTTATTGTATATTATTAGAGTTACTGTTGTAATATTTATTATATTATGTTACAATATATTTTTTTTTATTAATATTATTGTTGTCGTTAATGTAAATAATAATAATAATAAGAATAAAATAAATATTATTCATAATATTTTTAATAAATGTTCAAGAATAAAATAAATTTTTAAAATAAATATTATTATCATTATGATCAGTGATCATCAGACCTCCCAGTGTAAGGAAATAAACCCGTATTAAGGTCGGTCAAGCCCTGTGGACAAAAAGTGGATTTATAATTTCCAACAATTTATCTGTCATATACATTAAAGCATTTCTTTTCTATTTCTGACCAAAAAAAACAAAATATCTGAAATTGTAATTATTTTTGAACGGAAAATTATGATAATTATGACATAATAAAATGGCATCAGCCGATCTGATATCTACCTTGGCCCAAGAGAAGCGCTCGACCTATAAATAAATGGAATAAATAAAAATGTTTATCAATAAATTTCATTAAAAGTGTCAATTATGTGAAATTTATTAAGCAAAAATGTTTTATCTGTATTCTTTTCATAATTTCTTCAGTCCATTGTTAATTAGATCGTTTTATTTTTAATTCAGTGAAATCTCAATTTAAAAAATATAATTTTATTAATTAAATCATTTACGAAGATTATTTAGTATTTAAAAAATTAAAAATTCTTTTTTTTAACCGTCCACTACCTTTCATCACGAATATCAAGTGTGACAGGTGATTATCACGTGGAGATTGTGGTAATGATGATGATGATGATGATAATGAACATGACGATGACGACGATGATGATCGTACCTCGAGTACCGATTCATTTATCGATCAAGCGTATTCCATCATCTACTTTTTGGACAGGAAAAGAAATGAGAACCAGGGTCAAGACACAAGCCATCATCGATATCATCATCAACATCGTCATCGTCGTCGTCGTCATCGTCAAAGACAACATCATCGTCGTAGTCGTCATCACTACCATCAATATCGTCATTATCGTCATCGCCATCTTTACATAATTAAAGGCACCGTGGAGGCATCTATCAAACATTTCCTGAACATTATCACTTGCTTAAAATAGTTTTAAAATTAAAAAAAAACAATTTTTTTTTATTCAACAATTTTATTATTTGACTTTTAAAACGAGGAATTTATAAAACATTATATAATAAATAATAATAAATAATAATTAAATATATAATATATTTAAATAATATTTTATAATTATTTATAATAACAATGATGTAATTATTATTATAAAATAAATGGTTATAATAAATTTCATTGGTAGTAAAAAACATAATATTTCTAATCACGAATTTCGGCTAATTATTTTTTCGAATTTCTCTGTAATTTTGCAGTTTAATTCTTGACTAATTTTTAATTTAATTAGACAAAATCACATTTACACTATTAATTTTAATAACTTTTAATATCCACATTATTATTATCATTATTATTATTATTATTATTTATATGAATTCTAATATTTATATTTAAAATTTAAAATTTAAATTTCGTGTTTATATTATGTTCTTTTCTTTCAAAAAGGTCATTTCAAACATGGCTTACACAATGGATTCTGAAGTTAAAGAAATATTTTTTGTTTAAATAAAAACAAAATATTTCGAGACTTTTATTATTTTCACGCTGATGATCGTTAAGATTACATTTTTAATTAGGATTTTTAATCACCTTTTAATATTAATTCACTTTTAATCGTAACGTAAACTAATTTATGTTCTTGGCCATTTTATATTTTTCAAATTATTTCACAAAATGTCGAAATACTCTTTTAAATTCTTTTTATCCTCTAAAAGCCATTTATTATATTTTTAAATTGTTATTATTATTATTACTATTATTCATTTCAATTTGTCAAACGCCTTTTCACTGGGTGTTTGCTGTTTATATTAATGGATTTTATGTTTAATTAATTATTATTCGATTTATTATAAATTATATATTATTTATATTATATTTCAAATGTAAATTAGTAGGTGCCATGATTTAGTTATAACTTCATTGTTATTACCAATTATGGTTCGAGATTTACTTTTTTAGAATTATTTTAAATTTGAATTGAATTTAAATAGTTTTTGAATTTAATTAAATTTAAATTTAAATTTAAAGTACTTTTTTGATGATTAATATTCATGAATGAATAATTAACCTCCGCAATAAATATTCATTAAGTTGGCATAATGTTGCAAACACTCG
The DNA here is from genome assembly GCA_034509925.1 of Hirudinaria manillensis. Classification (NCBI taxonomy): domain Eukaryota; kingdom Metazoa; phylum Annelida; class Clitellata; order Hirudinida; family Hirudinidae; genus Hirudinaria; species Hirudinaria manillensis. Next base: position 8,617,922 of record CM067530.1, on the reverse strand, counting down.
AGTATTTATTAAAGTTTCTTTCCTGAAAAAAAATATTTTCACGTCATCATTGCTGCATTTCTGAGTTATAATAACCACAACAGTAATAATAATAATAATAATAATAATAATAATAATAATAATAATAATAATAATAATAATAATAATAATAATAATAATAATAACAATAATAATAATAATAATAATAATAATAATAATAAAAATAATAATAATAATAATAATAATAATAAGTAAATAAATAATTTTACTATATTTGTTATTATTTATTAATTTGACGTTAAAATGGAATTAAATTGATAACATTTATTTTTGCATTATTTTGTACACTCATTTATTTATATTTAATTAATAAATATTTACAAATATGCTTAAAATTTCTTAAATATTTTTCATAGTTTCTTACAATAATTAAAAACAAATAATAAAAGCCAAACAATTTAAGCAATAAGTTCAGGCATAAATCACGATATAAAAAATTTGCGGCCCCTCTCCATCATCATCATCATCACCTCGTTAGTATTATATAATGATATTATAATATATATTACATAATATTAATATTAGATATATATATTATTAAAATTAATTTATTACATTATTATTATATATTATAACATTATAAAGGCTGTCTATGTGAATCGTTGAGCATTTGCGATGCAATTAGTATCTTTAACGAGTTCCCAATCTGCACACTACAAACTGATCACAACACATCTCACGAACTCTGAAGATGAAGAAGAAGAAAAAAAATAATAATAAAATAATAATAATAATAATAATAATAATAATAATAATAATAATAATAATAATAATAATAATAATAATAATAATAATAATAATAATAATAATAATAATAATAATAATAATAATAATAATAACAATAATTATCATGTTCTTAAATTTTGTTTTTCAGATCATTAAGATGCTATCAGTCGTTGTGGGACTTTTCACGATCTTATGGCTTCCTTATCGTCTCTACGTGGTTTACAATTCGTTCATAGAACAGAGATTCGAAAACCTCTGGCTGATGCTGGCCTGTAGGTTCATGATTCTCAGCAACAGCGCCATAAATCCGATCCTGTACAACGCCATGTCGGTTAAGTTCAAGAAGGCGTTCAAGAAGCTCTGGAGTTGTCGCAAGAGCAGTCGGAAGTCGTTCACGAAGATGAGGATCCAAAACCACGTCCAAAGGAGAAGACTCCAGTCCGAAGCTTTTAAAATGATTTCAGGCGAAGACAGGGATAAAAGACGAGTACCCGATGCAGGCGACCTTTAAACACATTGCGGACAATTAATCAATTATTATTATTATTATTATTTTAATAAATAGATAAATTACTGTAATTAATCAATTATTATTTTAATTGGTCAAATATTATTTTAATTAATCAATTATTATTTTTAATCAATTGATAAATTACTTTAATTAAACAATTATTTTGATTTATCAATTATTAATTTTAATAAATTGACAAATTGCTTTAACTATTATAATACATAATTAAATAATAATAAAATTAATTATGGTCTTAATTAATCGATAATTAAACACATTTTTAATTAGTTTCGAGTGATTTCAACCGGTAGAAAGTCCTAGTGCTTTGTTAAGTATTTGTAAATAAACTCTCAATGACTTTGAAGGTGAAGATTTTTGAAGAATTAATTGTAAAATTCATTTTTAATCTAATAAATAAGTAATTTAATATATATTTTTAGGTTAATATTGCCAATATGCTTAGAAATTGTAAATTATTACCTGGACAACATAATTTATTTCATGGCAAATAATTTCTCGGATTAAATTCTTATTCAAACGCACGTTGATGCTTTTTTTTTCGTCCGTTCCAGGGAAACAGTCCTTTTTAAAATGTGCCTCTTCATTAAGTAACGGCCGACCAATTGGTCAGTCAGAAATAAAAAGATAATTTAAAAATTATTCGGAAAATACTCTTTAATTTCACGATATCAAATGAACTAAAAAAAGGAAAATAGTTGTAATATTCTAACAAAATATGTTAAAATTCAAAATAAATTTCATTAATAATGAAAGAGAGGATATTGGTTTCACGGTGACCTTAAAATTTGTGTCCAGCACGTCACCATGACAAAGATTCACGCCAACAAATTTAATAAAAAATGTGTAAACAAAAATTTCGGAACATTTCGGTCGGTTTTCTCTTTAGTGGACGTCTTAGTTAGAACTTCTGAATTCTTAAAGGAAGCAGAGTTTTTATAATTATTTTTGTTTAGAAATATTTAAATATTTTTTATAAAAAGGTTTACATTTTTTTTTCCTGGGATTTGTTTTGTTTTTATATTAAAATGGCAAATATTCTTAGGAAGACGAATTTATGTTTTATTTGGACTCATAATTATTAATTATATTAATCTTTCAGCGAATTTAAAATTATCGTCTGGCTATATATTGGCTTTTATGTTTCTTCTGTGTATTTGTTTACTAAATCAATCAACCTTGACACTTAATCCAAAGCGCAAATTTACGGAATTGATTAAAAATAAAAAAATAATAAAACCACGATAATATTTTTTGCAAATAAAAAGAAGAAAACGCGGATTCCGTGTCAGAAAAATGACAAAGTGCGTTTATGTGTTCCATCCAATCAGCTTAAATTGATCTTAAAGGCAATTTATGCCGGCATTTGATCATGCGATGTTAGTCAATTAATATTTATTATTATTATTATTAACAGTACAAAAAATAATTATGAATAACATTAAGCGTTTAAATATTACTTATTAAAGATGTATTACGTATGCATGGAGTTATCAATCTTAGAGTAGCTATTGCGAAGTACTAAATCAATGATAGCATCAAGTAACCAATTATTATTAGAGTTTTATAAAATAAAAAAGTTAACACAGAAAAGTCTTTGAAAAGATATTCCGGGATTTGGCAATTGTTTGTTTGTTCGTTCGTTAGAACAACACTGGAAAACACGAGGCACGACAAGAATAGTAATGGAATCCATTTGGTGAAAACGCGAACATTGGCGATATAAGTTTACATTTAATAATTTTATATTCAAATTACAGTCTATTTGTTTGGTCTGATGTTATAGGGAAATATTAAAATAAAATATTCTTAAAGTAACGATTTCAAATAATAATACATTGCAAAATTAATATTTCATGGTTGGTAATAAAAAAAAAGAGACTCTATTACCAAACGAGGGTAAACATAACTTAATTTCTTGTTTAATGATTCCTATGTGTAAAGTTTATTGAGCTTTGTAAATTAACAATGAATGTCAGTTTGTTTTATGAATAATTATAACTATATTAATTGAAATTTAATATTTATGAGAATTATGCTTGTTTTTCGAAAGAGTTTCCCATTGTTAAGAGGGATGTGTTCTGAGATAAACCTCGATGTCACTGCAGTTCTTCGAAAGGATCCTTACGGGATTCCATATTACGTTAAGCTGTCATTTGTCAGTAGGACCTTTAAAATCAAGCAAACTGCAATTAGGAGAATAATTAAATAACCTAATTATTAATGCCTTACTATTATCTCTACAATTAACCTCATTTTGAAAACGACCCTCATGCATTTAAATAACTTAACAACTTGGAGATAAAAATAAATATTCATTCGGCATCGTATAAAACTTTTAATTGATAATTTATTTATATTGAACTGACAATCTCTAGTCTAGCACGTTAATGCAGAGAATTTACTAAGGTGCGTCGAAACAATTAGGTTAATTGTGGAGTCGTAATAGGTTTTTAATAAATAACTAATTTTTTTTTGTCTCTATTCAAAATTTATGACTTAGCATAGCAATAAAATTTTGTAAAGATATAAAATTAAATAATCACAAAGAAAATATCGAAGGATATTTGATATATAGTCTTTGTGATTTCCACCTCTGATGTTTTTGTTTTGGTTATCGAGACGTGTTTATTTAAGATTGGTCTGCGATCGGCATATTGCTGTGAAATTACAATTCAGAGGAAAGTAATCTAAATTTTTATATTATGGGAAAGCCTAAACAAACTCAAAGAACCAAAGGAAACCTTCAGGTATCGTTTTCACTCCAAAATGTGTTTCTAAAATTGTCACATATAAACGAACGGGGAATATAAAAATTGGTTTAAGATTTACTTTAACTTTATATGTAATTCTTGATTTATTTAAATGATTACTCTAGCCCTCAAGTAGTGCGAAGGCGGCAGAATTGATCGTAAAATCGGGTGGAGTCCTCCCTGGACAGTTTTTCGTTTTGTCCAAATTTCTAAAATCACAAGGCGAAGAAGCAGACGCGTCCGTTCCTGATGATAGCGACTTCTGTTACGTCTTGAAAAAATTGTCCAAGAAAGATTCCAACACCAGGAAAAAGGTAGTGCCATAAAAAGGATTATATAAGTAAAATACTCTCGATCCACAGAAAATATACCATAGGATGTAAATCTAAAAAAAGAAATTTAAAGCTAAAAATAATATAACATTTTTTTAAATATTCCACCCCCAGGGTCTCCAAGAATTTGAGCAGTTGAGTTTGGACAAGGATCTCGAAGTTGTTTCTGCAGTTCTCCCATATTGGATCCCTCACTACATAAAATTATCTCTTGTAAGCTGTTCTTTCAACTTCATAATAGGATATTAAAGACATTTGAACTTCTTGAATTTCTGCTTTGTTGCAATTATGAATTAATGCAATTCATGTTTTTGTGGAGCAGGACAATGACAGAAATGTGAGAGAGTTGTGCCAGGAATGTTTCTCAAAATTATCTGAAAGATTAAAGAACAAATTGGCTCCTCACTTGAAGGAGATCATGGGAACCTGGTTGATGGCCCAATGCGACTGCCACCAACAAAGCGCTCTCCTGGCAAAAAAAGCCTTCAAAACTTTGTTCAGAGAAGCAAAGCAAGCAGAGGCAGTTTGGTTCTGTAAGACTGAGATTCTTAAGGTGAGCTACGACTGCTCGTTGGATTGATATTATTGCAATAATGAATCATAAGAAATTAATTGTATTTGTTGTTAGTAATTTGAAGATTTATTATTAATGGTTAATTATGTCTTATGGTTTTTATTATATTATATTATGTTGTATTATGTCGTTTACCTTAATAATGGCTGCATTTCATCCTCAGCTGTTGACGAACATTTTGTTTGAAACAACGAAAGAGAATATCAAGGCTTCTGAGTGAGATTCAAATTATTTCTTTGAATGTTAACTAAACTATTTATTAAAGTCATTTTATTAAAATTAAAAAAGTTATTTTATTTGCTTATCAGTCTCTTAATGGTTGCTTGCTTGGCTTAATGTTGTACTAAATGGTCTCCTTAATTTTTTAATTAATTCTTAAAATATTTTATAACAGAGTTTGTGAGGCAGAAGAAGTTGAAGACAGACTGATGAGACTTCAGACATCTGCATTGGATGCCCTCTCAAAGTTCGTAACACTTGCTGACCTCCAGTACGAAGGGTCACAGGTCACCGAATCGATCGAGACGATATTGAGCAACCAAAACTTTTGGAAGTTCCACAAAAGTCCAATGCCAAGTGTTAGTCATAATTTGCATAACGATAGATTTGTGATAAAAATTATTTTTTAAACAAAGTTAAGATTTAATAATAACGTCTTCGTTAACAGGTGAGACGTGCTTTCTTTGACCTGGCAGCGAACTTGTGCGACAGGGGAACTTTTGGCGGCAAATCGACCCACAGGAGGCAGGCGTGTCGTTCCGTGTTGCTGTGCATCGACGAATCAAATCCTCACGTGATACCTGCTCTCTGGAAAGCCGTGGTTTCCGTCTGCGACGTTCAGGTAGGTTATTTCTACATTTTACAATTTATATATTTAATAATTCGTGTAATGTAATGCATTCTGTAATTATTTATTCTCAAATTATCAGGACTGCTGGTCGCACGTGAGCCTGAACAAGGCTTTCCTTCCGAAACTCTTCGGTTCGCTGGACGAAGGATGTCACGGTTGTTCTGAAATCACCCATCCGAATCTCGTCGTCGTCGTCGACAAACTTGCTCTGGAAGTGAAAACCGACGAAAAGTTCGTTTCTTGTTTCCTCGGGAGAGTCAGAAACAGGTTGGTAGTTGAATAAATTGCATTTGTCGTGTAATATTTCTAATCAAATATCGCTTCTTATTTTTTGTTTGTGTGAAAATTAGATAATAGATAATCATCAGAATGATACTAGAGATAATGATATTAGATAATCTTCAACATGATATTAGATAATCTTCAATATGATTTTTTGTGATATTGATGCGCATAAAGATTTAACTGCCGCTAAAGTGAACTGCTGTTCATGACGCTTTTGATGTTGGTGACATTGGCTTTGTTTCTTGATTTACAAAAGGCTTTTGATACTGTTAATCATCAAATATATTGCTTCGTAAGCTTGAATTGTATGGTGTCAGAGGTGTTGTGTTGGTTTGAAAATTATTTGTGTGGCAGAAGTCAGAGGGTTATGTTTAATGGTGTGTGTTCTTCTGATGTTCTTATTGATTATGGTACTCCCCAAGGTTCTACACTGGGCCCCTTTTCTATTTCTTGCATAACACTCGTGAATATTTCTTCCTTCTTGATTGCTTCAATTGCTTTGATACTTTAAAAAACTCGTTAAAAAATTATGTTAAGATTTGATTTAATTAAAAATCTTTAATGTCAACCAAGTTAATTAATTAATATTTTTAATATTAAAAAAAAAATTAACAATAAATTTGTACTTTTGCAGTTTGAATCAGAGCACTGTTCTGATGAGTTACAGAGAATGTGATGCCATTATAAAGTCGTTTGTTGAATGCTTGAAATACTTCATCTTCAACTTCTGTGAAAATAAGTCGACCAATGTCGACATTCCATTCATTGTCGCACAGGTTTCTGGCAATCTTTTATTTTCTTTTTATTGTTTTAAACTCTATTTTTTTGTAATTCAATATTTTCAACTAAAATTCTTAAATTCTAGATCATGGATTTGTTCAAATTCGTTCTCTCGAGCGACAAGAACTCACTGAATTGTACGTTGAAGCACGTGTCTGACCTCTTGTGGTACCTCAACAAGATGTCCAAAATGTCCTCCACGGACGAGGGCGAATGCAACGAGAGATTGGAAATCTGGAAGCGGGTTTTCGAGGCAACGTTGGATGAATTACTACAGGTTTCTGTTGACATTTTCGACGACGGAACGACCGAAGGCAAAGCCGTGGTGAAGCTGGACAAGTTCTATCAACTGTTTCTAACTTCGAGCAGCGACCGAGTATATGTTTTCAAAGAAAATCATGCAAGGGTGCCCTTAAGGAGGTTCGTTAGATTTGAGGAGCACAAGTCGATATCGGAAGAAGAATCATTGGATTTCGAAGCTCAAATTGGCAATGAAGAGTTGAAGGTGAGGTCGAGTGATGACATCATGGAGGCTTATAGGACCAACGGGGTTCTTAAGGAATTCATCCGTCGTTTGTCCTTCCATCTCTACTCGTCCGTCGCTCTGCCGAGCGGGTCCGTTTGGACCGTGAAATTGTTCCGAATGCTCTTCGAAAGATTCGCCTGCGACGACTTCCTGCTCGCTTTGAAGCCGAACGACGTCGAAGATTCGAATCGACTCCCGTCGAACCGGCGTTTCGTGGAGGAGGTCGTCCTTCCATGGCTGATTTCGACAGACTTGATCTCGTTGCCTGACGTCGTGAAGGTCTTCGTCAAAGTTTTGACCTTGGAATCTGACAAAGGGGAGAGAACAAAATGCTTTGAACTCGTGCTGACAAAATTAGAGAGCGACGATGGGAACATAAAGAAGAAGTTGTACAAATGCTTGTCTCTTCTCTTCCGGTTTTCTGACACTCAACTTGTAAGTTTCTTGGAAACTTCTGAGAAATGTCAAAGCATCGTCATGTCGACCGCAGTCCACTGTGTCGATGAGTTCATGAAAAACGAGGCCAGGGAGGAGGCTTGGGATGTTCTTTGCAGTTTTTTGATGATGGGAGAAGCCAATTGTGAGATAATTTGTATTTTTATGATAATTTTATACATATTCTAATATCTTTGTAACAATTTATTGCTTCATAGTTTTCTACTTTCCTTAATTCTTCTTACTAATGTTATTATTATTATTATTATTGTTCCCCACAATATTAAAAATTATTTAATTACTTACAGCTCCCATAAAATGCCAAATAATGAATTCGTTAAAGAGTCAGTTGCAAGCATCGATGCTTCAAGGATTCGTTAGCAAGACATTTGATTTCATTCAAAGTCTTTTCTCTCATCTTCTTCTGACAAATTCCGTCGTTAAATTGAAGACGTGTGATGCATTTCAATTCTACGTGGAAATGCTCTTCTGGGCATCCGTCAAAGCCATGCCAGAAATTTCAAATGTGGTTTGCCTCATGGCAAGGCAAACATTGGTATCAACTCTAGAAGTTATGATGGACTGTTCTGGTGATGAGAAAAGGTTTGAAGAATCAAAACTTGGCCAGAAGATGCTTAAGTTCTTGATTAGTTATGTAACTAATTTGGTCCATGATTACAATCAGTTAAAGGAAGTCGTTGCTACGTCTGCGGCAATGATCGGATTATTCCAGAAAAAATTTGAAGACTTCAGTTTCTTCTCTGGCTTTCTTTGCAACCCGACCGAAAGTATGGTCCGTGCAACGGAATCTGCCAGGACAGAATCGATCGAGACGGAAACCGTCGAGAGATTTTTTCGACAGAGCGATCTTTCTGTGGTGCCACTGTCATTTGAGAGCCACATTTATCTCCAAATATTTTATGCCAACTTATTAGATGCCCTGGTCACTTCCCAATATGCAAAGCACATCGAAGATGCTTTAGAAACGGGCGATTCCAAATCAACGATTGAACAAGAAACGAGGAATTTGTTGAAGGTTGCCGAACGCCAGACTCTGTCCTTCGTCAACCACTTGATCGACGGAAGTGCCGTCCTTGCTTTTCGCGACTTCAAATGTTGCGACGTCGTCTTAAAGGATTTCAGAATGGCCATCGACATTTTGATTCCCCTTCTCGATGAAAACCTTGCATGGAATTTGTTGGATTCGAGGATTGATTTGTGCCTGGATAGTGAGACTGACCACGAACTTAATGTCAATGCTCTTGCTATTTATAACCTCTTGAAGAAAGTGACATCTGTTGAGAGTTTATGGAATTCATTGGCTTCTGATGAGGATCGCATCATTGGAAGACTCCTCGAAGGAGCTGATGTGAGCTGCAACAAAACAAAGGTTTTAATGGCCATGATTTGTACTTTGCCCGAGAAATCTGTCAAAAAGATTTTTGATAAATTACTCGAAGTGATAAAAAACTCAGACATTGAAGATGATTTATCTGGTTAATAATATTTTCTTTTTTTCTTTAATATTATTTTTAGGCAATTTAAGCAGAATTGAAGCAGTAATTAATTATTATTTCAGAATCCCTTTTAAATACATTTGACTTGGTCAACATGATTCTGATGAGCAGAGACTTCGTCAAATTCTCGGCTGACGAAGAATCGTCTGCTGAATTAAGTCAGGAGAGTAAAAGTGAAGATTTGAAATCTTCTGAGTTGCTCTTTGCAAAAATAAATGAAGTTAAGCAGTTCTGTGAAGGGATGTTTGAGAACGGAACCTTTGATACAAGAATTGCAAAGTTTAATGTGACGGTGAGTTAAATTCTTGAGATGTTTTTCTTTTCTTTGTTAATCTTATTATTACTTTTATTTTATTAATTTAATTTCTAAACTCTCTAATCAGGTGATCAACTTCTACAAGAACGTTGTTTCGAAGTTTGAAAATTGTCCGCGATTGGCGGAGGAACGTTGGGACGAAGTGCTTTGCTTCGTGGTGTCTCGGTTCCAAGGCCTGGAAGTTGTGAAGGATTTGTCCGAACTTCCCCGTCCTTTTGAATGCTTTCTCGAGTCCATATTGCCACTGATTCTGCAAATGAGCAAAATATTCAATTCCAAAAGTATGATATTTAATTATTTTTTGTTGTTTTTGTTTATGGAGATGATGAAAAGAATTTCATAATCAATATAAAGTAACATCAATTAATTCTGGTTATTGGCAGATTAATGCACCCAAATAATTAAATAAATATACTTTTTTATCGTCTCAGAATTCATAGAAAATTCAGCTCGTCTTTCGGACGAATGGTTGAATGTATTTCAACCAACGATTTACGAACATCTCAATCCATTCTTCAGCAACGTCGTCACTGATGAGAAGTTCAAAGGACTGCAGGTTATTTTGTGCTCTCACCTGTTCATTCATTCATTCAAAATTTGATAGTAAATCATAAAAGCATGTAACTTATAGAATTAACAAACAACATTCTTTCCATCCAGCTTGTAGATTCTCTTGAACTTCTCTGTGATGTCATCCGTCACTGTCCTCCTGAATCTTTCCATCACTTCCTTGCACCATCATCGTCCTCATCCTCCTCCTCATTGCCTTATGAAAGTGGAGACGAAGCAGAGTCCTTGTTTGAGTTTCTTCTGCCAGTCATGGACAGATGTCACCTGCTGTTGCCAGGGTTTGGTCTCCTGAAAAAGTTGGTGCCCAAAAAGGCCGAGCAGTTGTGCAATAAATTTGCAGAAGAGAATGCAGATGGTACGTTTGCACTTTCAGTAATAATCAGCACACAGATCGTAAACTTATTTCATAATTTAATATAACATAATATTAATAATTCTAGTAATTAATGATTAGGTTTAAATATTTTTCAATCATTTTAACTATTCCGCAGACGATTCAATTTTATCGGATCTCCAATCGCAGTCGGACGAATCTGAAGAAAATCAAAGACCGTTGGGTCCAGCAACATTCCTTCCTTCATTGATGGAGGCATTTGAAAATCATTCTAAAAAACTGGAAGCGATATTTCCAGAACCGTCGAAGCTTTTCGAAGAGGTTCCTCTGACTGCCGGCAATCGCTCGGAGATTTTGTCCTACTTGTTGACCTTCGAGTTGATTCTGGACGTGTTCAAGAGGTCCCCGGCCGTGGCGAAGAGTTCCCTGCGTCGGTGGTTCAGAGACGTCTGCATCGACGGGCACATGTCCGTCCTGACCTCCGTCACGACGAAGACGCCGTCCGTTAATTTGCAGATCGCCTCTCGCGAGGACGGTCTGCCGAACTCCGGCCGCGTCGGCGTTCCGGCCGACCGAAAATCGTTCTTCGATTCTCTCGGCTGCGAGGACTCGAGATGCGGTCGAGTGACACGGAGGAGGAAACTTCGGAGTCAGGGCGAAGAAGCGCTCCGGGACTTGGACCAATTCGCTTTCAGGATCCTCTTCAAAACCGTCCTCACTTTCCCGAGGGTCATTCGCAATTGGTACTTGGGATTGGACCAGAAGGGTAGCTTGCAGATTGATAAGTTTGTGACGAAGTTAGTAGATTGCCAGTAATTTTTTGTTTTTAATAATATTATGATTGTAAAAACGTAATAAGATTATGTTGCTTATGTTGTAAATTTATGATTTACAAGTCTTAAATGTGCCTTATGTCTCCTATATGTTTAATCCAAAAAAAAATTGTTTTTCTTACAATTTCTGTTGAGAAATTTTGCTGATTTAAAATATTAATAAACACAGACATCATTAAATATTCTTAATTTATTCGCCATCAGATTCGTCAGTCCAGGTTACATCTCCAATGAATTAAACGAAGCTCTGCGAGCGACCTCCGAACAAAGCAGACTGAACTTCCAAGTCAGACGATACACCAGTGAACTGGTGGCAGTTTATTCTGCGGAGGATGCGACCGTCGGCCTCACCATCAAATTCCCGGACAATTCGCCTCTCAGTCACGTTGGTATCCTTCGAGAGTTTGATTAATTAAGATTAATTACAATTTAATTACAATTGCTTATTTAATTAATGTCATCTGCATTTGCACTTCTACTGATCGCGATGAATTTCGAAATGTTTTATTTTCCGATTCATGATCGTCTTTAATCTCGTAATTAATCTTCGATGCCAGAGTCGGTTGTTTGTCGGTCAATGCAAAATGTTTTGTTTTGTTTTTATTTCTTGACAATTAATTTTAAAAAAATAAAAAAATCATAATTTCCTTCCGAAAGGTGAGAGTCATATTCGACGACGGCAGGATAAACTTCGTCAGGCAACTCAGTCTGACGTGGAAACTACAGATCAACAAACTCTTAAATTACAAGGTAATTAGTTTCTTATATTTCTGAGTTTATATCTTAAATTGGGGAGATTTTAAATTTCTAATTTCATTGTTAATGATTGACTTTTGATTTATTTTTTAAAAGTTGCGACATAAAACTTTTCATTATCAATTATATTATTATTATTATTATTATTATTATTATTTCGTAATCATTATAATATTATCAACGATTTATTATTATTATTATTATGATAAATTATTATTATTGTTGTTATTACAATCTTTTAATTGTACTTTGAATCATTCTCAACTGCTAAACACAGCAGAAATTTGTGTTGTGCTTCAAATTCTTAGATGTTGGACACTCGATTTGTTGTTGATAATGATGGCGATGCTGATGACTATTATTTTTACAAATCCAACTGCATTATTGCATTTAATGTGATTTAATTTAATTTATAAACCACTAAATGACATTCATTGTCATCATCATCATCAGGACGCCTCGGTGACGGAGGCTCTCATGACGCTGAGCAAGAGCCTCGACAGACATTTTGACGGAAACTCGTGCATGATCTGCTTCTCCCTCGTCCTGAGCCAACAGGGGATCAAAGTCCTGCCAAAAATGCAGTGCAAGACCTGCAAGAAGAAGTTCCACAACGCCTGTCTTCTCAAGTGGTTCGAGTCCAGCCATAACGCGGTCTGTCCGCTCTGCCGGTCCACCTTTTGAGACGAGAAAAACAATAAGATTTACGATCAGAAATGCATTTTTTTTATCGTCATTCGGCGTTTTGCAACTTTATTTCGGCATTATTTGGACTTCTGTGGGATTAAAAGTCGTTATTGCAATAAATTGAAAAAAAAAAAACTTGAGTTTTTCTCCTTTTTCTAGTCTGGATGTTTTATGAAATCGATCAAGTTTAAGAAGTTTGTTGAGTTTGTTTTGTTTCATGATGAAACATTATTTTCTTAAATGTTTATCTGTTGAGTCACTCATTCTCTTCTCAAAAGAGGGCAGGCCAATTATTATCTTGTTGCGATGTGACTATTATTATTATTATTTTATTATGGCATGACATATTTTTGTTATGGCTTTATTCTTTCTCACAAACTAGGGCTAATAGTTTGAGAAAAAGCTGTTTCCATTGTGGATACCTTAAAATGGTTTCACAGCAATTTGCGCCTATCGGAGCCCTAAGAATCGAAAGGATCGTAACGCATGGCTTGTCAACAATAGAACGATTGGTAGCAGCGAAGCGCCAAAGAAAGAATTTATTGTCAGGAAGAAAATGATTCAACTTCTGGTGGCTTAAAAACAAATTATTGGCGTATTCGTTACTTGTTTTTATTTAGATTTTCTTGTCAAGCGAGCTAATCAAATTCTCAGTTTCTAAAATGTTCTGGGTTTGTGCTTTCTTTTACGTTCTCAGCCTGGAAGAGGTCATAGGGTACTCAAGGGGTCCCCCAATAAACGATGCAATATGCACCAGCATGACACCTGGACACATGTCTCAAATCAGCGGAGCTCAAATCAATCCTCAATCACTTGTGGACGTTAAGCTGGAGTTCAGTACTTCCCCCAGGTGTTACTCACCTGGCGGTCCGGCCATCAGTTGTAAGGTTATATTTCTCCAGGAAAATTTGTAACTTAATAATTATAATAACAATGATGATGTTGGTGGCAATGACTTTCCAGTCCAAAGCTTAAAAAATTAATGATATTAAATTAATTAATTGAAATTAGAGGAATTGAAATATAATTCAACAAGCTATTATTATGCGGTCACCCAATCGAAAGACAATTGTCTGAGTTGGCAGATTTTCTTTATTTTCTTTATTAACAATTTATTAATTTATTGCTATATTTATATAGTTATACAATATAATTTACTATTATATTTTAAAATTTGATAATCTTCCGATTTATTTAACTTTGTTGACAGTAAATCTTCAGAGCTTTCAGAGAAACGGTTCAATCTTAGAGATTGAAGGCGTCTTCATTCAGGCCAAAAAGATTGGAACTCCGACACAAAACTACGGAAAGTTCCAAGTAGCTGACAATACCACTTTGACTGCTTCTGCCTGCTTTAATAATGAAAAGGTTGTTGCTGGTGTTGATGGAGATGATGATGATGACGTTTATCTTATCTTTGTTGTTGTAACGCGGTGAAGGTTTTTAAGTTCGTATTTTAATTAATTAGATCAATAATTAATTATTATTAAATAAATAAATAATGATAGTAATAAATATTAATAATCACATTCAGAGCGCTCTTCATCACAACGCTCCATTGGGAGCAGAAAGCCTATCATTCACCTGGACCCCTCCTTCCAGTAACAACGGAAACTTGACTTTTACGTTGGTATTTAATTAATTAATTAATTATCTCTTAAAATAAATTAATAACAAGAGTTGAAACAATTTGTATATGTCATAAAATTATTTCGCAGGATAACATTGGTTCATGAATATGACGAGTTTTGGATCAACTTGTTTTACAACTTAACCGTCTGCTCGGCTTCTGCTTCCAGCAATTTATCGTTCAATATCATACTTTTAATCTTTATTTTAATGTTTAAAGTGTTCGTTTAAACTATTTAGAATAATTGATATTCAATGCTCGTTTAAAAGTCGAAAACTATTTACGTTATCTCATGACATGGAAAAATTGCCGGTTGCTTTGATATATTCGGGTTTCTCAAACAAGTTTCTTCCGCAAATGTTGTTGATTGACAAACTGACAACGTTGAACCAATTAAACCAGGCTCGAGCTTACAAATCTTAAATAATTTTTTTAGATAGTTTCTAAATTCTCAATTCAAGAGGCTGTTTTATTATGGTAAGCACTCTGCTCAGGTGTTGTGCCCATATACAGCACAATGTATTACAATATTTGACTGTTCGAGTTTCAGAGTCTTTGGAAAGAACACATAATGTACTATAAAGCGCCAACATGAGTGGCATTACCATCGAGCAGGGTACACAAATAGTTAATCAATTATAATTAAATAAAAAAAATAAATAAATTCATCAGAAATCATCTTCAACTTTGGGGAAATCCAAAGATGTTCCAAGGTAGCTAATCCTTGTTAGATCGAAAGTTAGGCATAGTTAGAATACACAGTACTTCCCAGGTAATTCCTGCTGAGATAGTTATCATCACCAATCGAAATCAATCAATTTCTGTATTTTAAATGTTAATTATCAAAACAATTTCTCAAGCTCGATGTTGGTTACATTAGATTTCATTGGGTCCCACAAACTCCTAATAAATGACACTTAATCGACGCCCATTCAGGATGAACTTCGGACTTCCAGGATCTGAAGATGTTTCTCAATTTGGGACCTGTTTTCTATCGTTACCCTAACATTTGTACTGTGAATACAATCTTCATTTGATCACTTTCAAATCGATTAGACACGAATTTATTACTCGAAAATGCTTCTTAGAAAATTAATCCTATCCTTGATATTTCTGAATCAAATTGTACAAAGCTTTTCCTCGCAAAGCGGCGTGAAGATGCAACTGTCACAGAGAGGTTTGGATTATGCTGCTAGTGTTGCTTCCACCATTTTGAAGAGAAGCATCATCGACAAAAACTTGGGTAGCGTCTCAGGCGATTCTGGTGATTTCAAGTACGCAGTGACTGATGTCAAGGTGCATTTTAACTTTAATCGTTCCACTTTCTAAGAATTAAATATTTTTTGTTCAAATTTTATTCCATTTCCCCAAAAGTTGTGTGATTGATCGTCGGTTTGGCAAATAAGGGAGCCATTTCTCAAATTATAGTTCTAATTAATTAAATAAATTTGACCATATTTTTAAGATTACAGAGTTTATTCAAACGTCATCAAGGGCTTTGATCGACAAAGACACATCTTCCATAACTTGGACCCTTTCCATCGAAAGACTTGTTACCACAGCTGGATGGAATTTCAGTCTCAACTTGGGAGTTCTTAGATTGAGAGACAGAGGATCTTTAAGTTTAGAAGCCAAGGACCTCGCCATTGTTGTTTCTGTGACTTTCGGATACAATTCTGTCACCGGTAGACCGACCATCAGTACGACTGGTTGCGTATGTTCAGTAGGGGACATTGACCTCAAATTTTCTGGACGTAATAGAAACCTGTACAACGTACTAATTAGGTGCTCTGGAGACTATACATTTGCCTTTGTTGTATTATTTTATAATTAATTTCATTCAGTATTTCAATATTAGAGACAAAGTTTTACCAAAAAGCAAGAAAATTATTGTCTGTCAAACTTCTTCTTCGAGCAGCGCTTTCAAGCAAGGAATCAAAGAAGTGGTCGAAGGGGAGCTTTGCGAATCAGCACGAAAAGAAATCGACGAAACTGGAAACGAGGAACTTTCCACTCTCGTCGTCGACGTCGCTCTGTCAAGGGATTTGTACTTTGATTACAGGTTAACAGCCCATCCTCAGATCAAAGACGGCTACGTTGAGACGAGCCACGTCGGAACGGCTTTTGGAGGAAGGTACCCAAAGGAGACTTTCCAAAACCCTCAGGCAAGGACCGATTTCGACTTATTTTGATATTTCGAATCCATATTTAAATATTAATCAAACATCTTCTGTAAAATGAAAACGAAATCAGTTTCTTTTTTTTTTTTTTGAACGAAGCCCGAAATGAACGTGGAGCCAGTGGATGAAATGGTATCCTTCCTGATTTCAGAGGATTCCCTCTCGTCCTATGGAAGGATTTTAGTTTCGAAAGAAACTAGGACCGTCATTAATCGAGACGATTTGCCAAACGAGCAGAAAGTAGGAGTCACGTTGAATTATATTTGACTTTTAACATAATCATGTTTGAAATTTTCACAATTTTTTAGAATCTCTTAGAAGCGGACTGCGGTGACATATATTGCTTTGCTGAAATGATGCCCAGTTTTGGAGATGATTATCCAGATTCCTCCTTCGAAATCGATTTGAAATCAAACGTCGGATTTCCGAAACTTAAAGTAAGACCTTACGGAATGTACAGCAACGTATCTGGACAAGCGGTCACTTACCTGCGCCTCTCGAACGGATCAAGGATTGAACTCGCAACGACGCAGTTGCATACCCTTTTCAACGTCACTGCCAGCATCGACGGCCACATTTTGAAACTAAAGCTCTTGGACATCATTCCTTACATGTACGACAACCAGTTTAGTCAAACTGGCAACAATGGCAACGAGACTGTCATCGGCGAGGAAAGCCTTCGTTATGCTTTTAACGTGCTCAGCTCAGTTCTGGTGGACAGGATCAACGACAACATAGAAGAAGGTTTTCCCGTTATAAAAACGAGAGGAGTAGGTTGGGAAAACACACGCATCGTCTTCCACGATCGGTTCCTTCGTCTCAGTGCAGACCTCAAGTACTTGAGAGTCTGAAATGGAAGCTATTGGTCATATAATTTGGATATTTCGTGCGGAGGGCCGCAGTGCTATTTCGCTATTTTTAAAAACTGAAAAAATAATCGACACTACGAAGTTTATTACCGATGCTCACTTCAGTAAACATCTTTATGTAATTTTGCATGAATTGCGTTTATATATTTTTTATTGTTCGTAAAGCAACAATGCTGGTCAAAAAAAAGTTTATGGAAAATTATTGATTGAATTTGTTCAGAAGAAAATAAATAAATCAAAACACGATTCCTTCAATAGTAAAGCACACGCTTCATCAGCAAACTAAAAGTAAGTTTCAAGCAAAAGTAATATAAAATTATAAATGTAGGTTGAAACTTTTTATTCCAATTACTTCAATTTTATTTTAATTATTTCAATCGTTCGAAAGTGTTTGAGGATTCAGTTTAATTTGTCTCTGGTTTAATTTAAAAAAAAAATTAATTAAAACCCATGTTGAAAAGTTCAAACCACGTAAACCTTTGCTTCGCAGACAGTAAAAAGTCCCTCATTATTGAAAGACTGCTGTAAGATGACATACCTGGTTAGGTACGTTACATCCTGACACAACTGTATAAAGATTCCACCGTCTTTGGTAGGGCTGGGGTAAATCCCGCATAGGTTATATTGCCCTCTCTGTATCCCAACGTTCGGGTCAAATGTTTGGCTGAGACCGACTATGAAATTATCGAGACGATTGCCTGAAAAAGAAACTTAATACCGATAATAATAATAATTAATATAATGTCAGCAACAATAACTGTCGAGTCTTTTGAGTCATGAAAAATTTATTATATCCAATTCCAAATACAAAATTCTCGAATTTTTTACAGTTCATTAGCGTCGAATTCTATTGAAAAACGAATAAGGAAAAATGTGGAAACGTAGACTTAAGCGTCTTATTGACTCAGGAAGTCAACAAAAGCTTGCATTCTCTTGATGAGCAAGAAATTTCTTTTCATTTTACTTTTAAATGAAACTTTGTCAATAAATAATTTTTTTACGTTGAATTTATTTGTTTTTATTGACTTATGTCGTCGTGGAAAGAGGTATTTCACAACTTTCAGCAATATTAACTTTAATGTTAAGTAATATTTATTAATCTTAAGTGTTATTATTTAACTTTAAATTTAAAGTTATTATTATTAAAAGTTAAATGTTGTTATTTAACTTTATGTCCTTCATTCAAAAGGTCTTGAAATGAATCTTTCATCACTATTCATTGCCTAACTCGATGTCATCTGCTCGTAAAATTTCTCAAGGACATCAGTAATTTCAAGTAATGTCCAAATTAGCTTACACTGACGTTATTAATAAAAATAATGCCCAGTATTTGTTCCGTTTTAAATCGTAATATTCAGGACATGGTCCGAGGGTTGTTTCAATTACGTCAATCGTCCGAAAATTTCTGAGGATTATGTTTGGTCCTTGACCCATACGGTAACCTCAAATACAGTCAAATCTCGATACTATGCCACCAGGCGGGACCGAGCAAAAGTGTATCGGGTGAAGTTTTTATGTTAATGAATTTTAAGATCCTTTCAGGGCTAATTATTTATTAATAAAATATTTCAGAATCTTATAATCTCGCTCACCTGCAAAGTTCCTGTTTATGAGAAGAACGTACAAGACCTGAAAGTAATTTGCCAGGTCTACGACGAACCAGTTCGGTCCGCTAGGGCCATCTCCCGTCGAACAGCAACTCGTCCAGTAATCAGACGAGGGGGAATTATCCACCACGGCCTTTGTTGAGAGAGAGTAAGTGTAAGGGCTGCTCTCGTACACGGTTTTATTGTAGGCTATGTTGTCTTTTGCAACTGTCAAATCAAATAGAAGTTTAATTACGTTTTTTTTTTTGAATAAAACGTTGAGATTGAATGAAGCTTGAAAGAAAGAAAAACGAAAATAAGTTCGAAATGTTTTTGTTTTTATTTGAGAACAAAAAGCCATCTCTGTTTCAGTGCATTTTATTATCCTAAACGTTTTCTGATTTATGAAGTTTATTTGTTTGAAAATCTAACATTCGGAACAATTTTTGTTTATCATGAAGTAAATGGTGCAAATTAATGATAATAGAGTTACTGAACAGTCGTACTTAAATGTTAAGAGACCTATTGAGAGGTAGAATAGATACTCGTTTACTTATATGAATTACAATTTTTAATTAATTTATCAATTTAAAATTATAAAGGTGAAATAAGTTGTTGAAATGCAATTAACCTTTGAATGCAATTCCATCAACCTTTGGCATTGCGAATCAAAATAAAAATTAAAATTCATACGATTCAAATTCATAATTACAATCAATGCCAAAATCTACAGTCCTGAAAATACTGAAAATACTAACTATATTTTAAAATTATTATTATTATTCTAAACATATAAAAAAAATATTGATTGTAAACATTTCTACCTGGTAATAAACACAATTCTCATTCGTGACTACGAAGAAGCTAGTGGAGAGAGAACCAAACAAGTTGCAGTTGGAAGCCACGAGATTGAAAGCCTTGCATCGGAACAGTGAATTCATGCTGCAGAGAAGGGCACATTCCAAACTGCTCGTCACATTTTCCAAGACTTTCAGCGGCCGGTGGGCAGAACACACCCCCTTCGATTCGAAGACTCCAGGACTCCAACATACCGTGGACAAATTGGATATAGTTGCCAATAGACTGAAGAGGCAGATACGAGCAAAGACCATATTCGAGCGTCTCTTTTGTCGTCCATGGCTGGGTAAAGATATTTATAGGTTCGTTCGGAAGCATTAATTCTTCTCCCGTTCCTATTGGAAACTGCTGCTAACAATATAACAGAACCCGCTGCGACCGAATTTAATGTGCATGGATACATACTTTTTATTACATTTTGAAAAGAATTCGAAAATTCTTTGTCTGACAGTATTTTTCTTTCTGGGCATTCATCTGGAGTATCATTTAAAAGATAGACTTCTTAAAATTCTCTTAATTACATCGAAGGGACACGACTGTCTTTAACTCACCTGTAAGAGTATGAATTATAACCTCAAATTATATCAGAAATGCTGGGTTGTGTTGTTGCCATCGTCGTCTTCGTCGTCATTGTCGATAATGGAATCATCCGAGGGCAACTGTCATCAAGTCAATTGTCCAATTACGCTGAACTCTGTGACTTTGGGTTTTCTGTCTATTATTTTAAAATATGTATTAAATGATGTTAAAAATTTTCATCAGATTGAAGGAGTGACTAAAACATTTTTTGAGGATATTTAATCTAATAAATAATAAATTACTATTAAATTAAGCTAAATTTATGGGTTATCATAAAACTTCAAAGTACACCCTAGTCTTCGCCGTCGTCGTCGTCATCATCCCCAACCGAATGAAAATTGAGTAGGATTATTACGTCAAAATTCTAAAAGGAAGGAAATTTACGCACATAGTAATTATAATTTAAAAATTAATTATAATTTTCCAATATGGCTGCCACGAGGTCAACAGTTGCCGTCCCATTCAGACGTTAAAAACTTCACAGGAAACAGGATGCCCTAATTACGACTAACCAAAGACGAAGAATACCAAGGTTGAAATAATTATTCAGAGATTCATTGAATGAATGACGTCGTTCGTGAATCATTTTGGATTAACTGGACCATTGTAAATTATGCTGAACTTTGTTATATTTATTTATTTATTGTTATATATATTTGCTAATTGTTTACCAATAATATAAATGTAAGCTAATATAATCAATAATACAATAACAGTTGAAGGAAAATAATCGATTTATATTCACCCGACCTTAAAAATACAAAGAAAACAATTATTTAAGTTCATTTGGTCATGAAAATTTTTTTAATAAAGACTCCTTTCATTGAAATATTGTTCCAGTGAAATGTAGAAAAATGTGTCAAATGAAGTCACATTGCAAACTGTAAGCGGTAGGGGCCCGACAAGTTCACTCATTGAACCAGGCTTACAACGATTAACAATTCATGAAAAGAAAAGACATGACTTCGAAGGGACGCTTACTTAGAAAGAAAAAGATGACAGATTCGATGAACGCCTTCCATGACTGCAAATCACTACTGTTGTTGTTGTGGTACTTCTTGTTTCATGGTATTACTTCGACTTATTTAGGCGAAATATATTTTGTGGATTACGAAATATTTCATTCTTAATGCAAATAAAATCTCCAAAATGGCTAATTCTGATTATTAACTGACCGAAAATGCGGAGTTATAGTCAGTCGTATCCTGTATTAATTGTAACCGCGCAATTGTAACGATAAGCGAATGAATTCAGTCAAGCATCAGAGCCGTTGTCGTCATCTTCCTGAACCTTTATAAATATGAGATCATTCACTGAAAACCCATTGAATCGGCCCACTCACTTTCATTGTTATTATATCGGCTTCGTTTTTTTTTTAATTTAGGTGATATAAACTAATTTCAACAAACACACTTTATTTCGATAGAAAGGTGAGTTCTGCTGTTTCGAATAGTTCGTATTTGGCTTTTATTTTCATAAATATATGCCATATTTTTTAAGTTAAGTTAATCTAACCTAAACATTGAGCTGATGAGCAAACGGTTTTGTAGTTTTTTGTGATAATTTTATTTTTACAATTTGCTGAGGACGAAGCCAGGTTTCGAAGCAAGGTTCGAAATGTGCGAGGCATTCGAACGAAACAATTGCCATCGATTGCGAAAGATCAATTATGTTAATAATTAAAAATTGGTATTCGATCGAATCTAATTTTTATTCGACACTTTGCACACAACAGGTGAATCCAACTCTTTTCAGTCTCTTACGAAACGTCTCCGACTACAGAACCAAGCATGCGAGAAGTGTCGCAGTAAGCTTTAAAATTTTTCATCAAACTTCTTGAAGTTGCTTAAAAAATATGGCATATATTTTAGATAATTCCGTAATAATTTCAGAATTGTTAGAATTACCCTGATCATCACCTTGAGTGCAGGTTTTTTCAACGCGGCATCAGGTGTAACTTTCTTTCCTTTTGGAAGAAGCTCTTCCGACCTGGCACTTGAAAAACAAGACGATGCATTTACGACGATCCAACTGAATTTTGATATTCCATTCTTTGGAAAACTGTTCAAAGAACTGCACGTGAGCACGAATGGAATCATTTATTTTGGAGCAGGAAGTACTTCCTTTACACCTTCTCCGTTTCCTTTGAACGGTACACAATGCGTGGCTGCTTATTGGGTTGATAGCAATCCTGGAGAAGGCGGTGACATATTTTACAGAGAAGTATTCGATCCTGATGTCTTGTCTTCAATAACCGACGAAATCAGAAAGAAATTTGTCAACCAAGCAAAGTTCAGAAGTTCTTGGGCATTCATTGTTACTTTTAACAACGTGCCTCGATACGGTTGCAGAGGAAATGCTGATTATCCTTGTCACATGGTTGTCAACCACCAAACGATTCTCACAAGCAATGGAATTGATTCTTTTGTCATTTTCCTTTACGATAAACTCGGATATGCAAACGCACAAATTGGATTCAACGCGGGAGATGGAAAAAGATATTTTCTCGTGCCAAATTCTAACACACCGAATATTTCTAATTATGCTTTGCAAGAGACAAATGTTGGCGAACAAGGCAAATGGATTTTTTCAATATCAGGAGAAATATCGAGCGCCTGTGGAAAGAGCGGTCTCTTGGATGTTTACCCCAAAAAGGTGCTTTTCTTTGGTGGTCAAGAAGTTTCAATCACTGGTCCATGTTTTAAAAGAGGTCAGAATTCAATCGATGTGACATTCGGAAAAACGAATGTCAGTTGTGCAATTATTAACAGTTTGAAAATTATTTGCATCACACCTTATATCGACACCTTGGGTAGACTCGATCTATCTTTGAAGCACGACAACATATCCTACAATAGTTGTTATGTTTTCGAATCGCGACGTATAGTCCAAGCGATTGCTAGTCTAGTTCGTGTGCGTGAGCCGTTTATTAACAAATAATTCTGTGTGGACCTGCGTCCCAAAAGACTATGAATCCACGTCAAATTATATTAATAATAATAAATCATATTATTATGTAATATAATTATGCGATTATATTACATCTCCCCCCTAAGCCTTTTACTGAAAACCGTACCGCACTGGAGGTTTCACCACCCTACCATGCTTTGTTGTTTGTATCTTCGGTTCAGGGGGATTTTGGGCAGGGCAACACTGAGCACCTGCGCTCTCCTGCGACTCCGATGCTACGATCAGCGAGGGCTGACTGACCCTGGCATTTTGACGTGCTGGTGTTACACAAATCCAAGGCTCTACCTCACGCGTTGGAAACAAAAAGCGTCTGTTTCGTACGAACTCCTGACCGTTCTCAGTCGTTACTTTATATCTCCTCGGTCCGTCAAGCGCTTTAACCTTTCCTTTCCTCCATCCATTTCCCACCCTAAATCTGACTTTGGTACCAGGATCGAGGGTCCGATGCTGAGTTGCGTGGTGCTTGTCATGATTATTTTTCGACATATCTTGAATCTGCTTTAGTTGTCGCCTGGCTTGTGGGATCACATTGGGTTCCAACTGTTTCCCTACAACTGGTAATACATCCCGCAATCTTCTGCTAAATAGGAGTTGTGCCGGTGATGCATCCATTCCTGAAATCGGGGTGTTCCTTAGGCTGAGCAGTGCCAAAAATTTGTCTGTCCCGTCTTCTTTTGCTTTTTTCAGTACATTCTTAACAGTTTGAATGTGCCTTTCCACCATTCCATTTGAACGTGCATTACCAGGGCTTGCATACTGCCATTGGAACCCCCAATCTCCAGCAAATTTGTGACAAGGCTCTGAGTTAAATGGCATATTGTCTGATACCAATGTCATCGGGATGCCATGTCTCGCAAAGGTTTCTTTTAGATGATTAATAACTGTAATAGCCGTCTTATTTTGCAATTGAATTACTTCAAAAAATTTGCTAAAGTAATCAACTATTATAAGATGGTCCTGAGCATCGAAAGTGAATATGTCCACTCCGACCTTCTGCCATGGCCTATCTGGGATGTCATGGGGCATCAAGATCTCCTTTTTTGGTAAATTGCGATTGTTGAGGCACACATCACAAGATAACACATATTTTTCTATGTCTTTATCAATGCCTGGCCAATAGACATAATTTCTAGCAAGCTTTTTCATTTTGTCAATGCCTTGGTGAGCAACGTGCAGCTTTCCTAGAAGACTTTCACGCTCACAGAACGGAGGTATCAATCGGTCTTTCATCAGTACTAAATCATCAGCAAGTGTGATGTCCTGCCTGCAATCCCAAAAGGGCCGTACATTCTCCGAAGCTTCGGCTTTGGTATGAGGCCATCCATTTCTAATGTAATCTATGACTTGCGCTAACTGTGGGTCCTCTAATGTTCCCCGAGCAAAATCTTGCTGCCTGTCCGGTGGAATGCTGAGCGAGCAAATGAGTGTGTGAACGGCTAATGCCATTTCTGTCTCCAGCTCTGATTCATGAGACACATTGGTATGGGGTGCTCTGGAGAGAGTGTCGGGAATGTATAAATCCTTTCCTGGCACGTATTTGACCCTTAATTGATAACGTAGAAGTTTCATAAGTAATCTCTGAAGACGGGGAGAAGTATCGTGAATGGATTTTTTAAAGATAGATTCAAGCGGTCTGTGATCTGTGTGAACAGTAACCGGCTGCCCATAGATATAACTATCAAACTTGTTGCAAGCGTACACTATCGCTAACAATTCTTTCTCGATTTGGGCGTAATTGCGTTCACAATCCGTCAAGGAACGGCTTGCATATGCTACCGGCCCTTCTTTTTGGCACAAGCATGCTCCTAGTCCGTAGCTTGATGCATCTGCTTGTATCACAATTTCGCTACCAGGATTGAAAAATTTCAATACTGGAAGGCTAGCGACAGTTTGCTTAATCTGATTGAAAGCCACTGTGTGATTTTCTGACCACTGAAAACTGGAGTTTTTCTTAAGGAGAGACCTCAATGGTTCTGTAGAGTTAGCCATCTTTGGGATGAATTTCGTGATGTATGCCAGCATTCCCATTAATCTTCTCAGATCTGCTATTGATTGAGGTGGTGGCATATCTACGATTGCTGCTACTTTCTCTGGATCTGCTTTGACCCCTTGATCGGTTACTATGTGGCCCATATACTTCACTGATCCAATGCCGTACTGGATTTTTTCCATATTAAAACGGACACCATTCTTCAAAGCCCTGCTGAAAACCTCACTCAAGATTCTATCATGCTCTAGTTTATCTTTTGCTGCCACAATCAAATCATCAAATATGATTTGAACCCCATCGATATCCCCAAATATTGATGTGTTGATTCTTTGAAATACTTCCGGAGCGCTGGCGATTCCGAATGGCATTCGCAGCATTCTAAATCTGCCGAAAGGAGTGTTGAAAGTGCATAGATACGAACTTGCTTCATCAAGGGGAACCTGATAAAATCCTTGTGACATGTCAATAACGGTGAAAATTTTCTTTCCGTGGAATGTATGAATGATGTCATCAAGAGTGGGGATGCTAAAGTGTTCCCGCAAGATAGCTTTGTTGAGATCTCGGGGATCTAAACAGAGGCGTAATGACCCATTTTTCTTTTCAACTATCAGAAGTGAGTTTACCCATTTCGTCGGTTCTGTCACTGGTGTGATGATGCCTGATTGTTCCATTGTCAAAAGTTGCTGCTTCAGGCGATCTTGTATGGACAAAGGTACTCTACGCGGAGGATGAACAACCGGAGTGATATTAGGATCTAGACAAATTTTATACTCAAATGGAACCCTCCCCAATCCATCGAACAATGTGGAATACTCTTTGTAGATCTGAGATTTGCAAAACTCTGGAGATGACAACGAGTTTACCTCACGATCCTCAAGAAGGAAGTTCCGGTCACCGATACATGGACTTATGGATGTTGGAAGATTTAATATGACTAATTTGTATCTTCCACAGAATTGTCTGCCTAAAAGAGCCTCTGTTTTGCCGTGAATCACAAAAAAGTCGTCCTTATACTGTACCTTTGAGCCAGGGTATTTTAAGGATAATTCTACTACTCCCAAAGGGTGCAAAAATTCTTTGGTTCCATATGGCTTTAGACGGACCTCTGACTTTCTCATGATGGCATTCGGGACGGTTGTCAAATCGTTGTAGCCGATTGTGTTGACATCCGCTCCTGTGTCAATTTTGAAATTTATGTTTGGGCCATCGTTGACACAGAACACGCAAGACCATTTGAACGGTTTATTGGAATCACCAAATGAATCGAAAGAATCAATTTTTATCTCCGGGCTTACCTCCAGGTTGTTGACTGTCTTGGCCCTGCAGACTTTCTCAAAGTGATTCTTTTTTCCACACTTTCTACATGTCTTTCCTTTGGCTGGACAGTTTGGCCCGTGATGTTGGCCGCAATTTCGACATTCTTTTTCTTCATGTTTCTTTGATGTGGGCATTGTGATTCTGCTGATCTCTCTGCTACTGTCGATCATGTCACAATTAGTTTGGATCGACTCAAACATGAGTGCAACTTTCATCATGTTGTCCAAAGAAATATCTTCCTCGCCCATCATTCTTTGCCTGACAGTTTGGTCTGGGTATGTCAGGATGAGTTTGTCTCTAACCATGTCGGTTGTTTGATCGCCAAACTCACAATTCCTAGCGGCCTTCTTAACTCTTTCCACAAAGTCACACGTGGATTCCCCTGCTTTGCGGACAATTTGATAGAAATTGTTTCTTTCCACCAAAACGTGTCTCTTCGGGGAGCATTTCTCTGCGAATCTCCGTAAGACGGCATCGTGTAAGAACTTGTCGTCTTCCTTGTCGAAGTCCATGTCGTAATAGACCGACACCGCTCCAGCTCCGAGAGCTTGGAGGAGAAGAGACATCCTTTTGTCCTCTGGGAGCTGATCACCTTTTCGTAATCTGTAGAAGGTGTCATACCCGCTCTTCCATCGTCTCCATGCTTCCGCTAAATTGAATGAATCCAATTCCAACGGAGGTGGCGGTGGCAAGATAAAGGAGCTATCGCCAGATGCCTTGAGATCCGAGATTTTCGTCGACTGCGCCATGTTATGTTTTCGAATCGCGACGTATAGTCCAAGCGATTGCTAGTCTAGTTCGTGTGCGTGAGCCGTTTATTAACAAATAATTCTGTGTGGACCTGCGTCCCAAAAGACTATGAATCCACGTCAAATTATATTAATAATAATAAATCATATTATTATGTAATATAATTATGCGATTATATTACAATAGTTTTGTCATTTCGCATGATGTCAGTGACGAATTGGTGAAATTTAAGAAACTGGAAATCACTGGAGAAGATGCAGATACTCCTTTCAGTATTACCTGGAATGTTTCCTCGAATCCAAACGACCAGACAATAATTTCCGGTATGCAGGAAGACATAATTGTTGATAAAAAAGGAAAAATTATTTCCGTGAAGAGGCAGCAGATTTTCATTAAGCCTCCAAAAGATGGGAATTTTGAATATTGGCCGAACAAGTTCATGAACAGAACAGAAGAACAAAAGTCTAATCGCAATACCATTCGAAAAATTTATCTTTCCGTGGGTGATTTCGTTTTGCAGAAAATTCTGATTGAAGCGAGGGTTGAGTTTATGTGCAATGATTGGTACAACTCGCAACCGAATAATTTAGAAATTAAACGTCTCAAGGAAATCACTTCCAGTAGAAATCCTTGCCAGCCCGCGGTTCCCAACAATTTTCCGATTCGACTTTCCGGCAGTTTTGAGATGGACGATACTTGCTTTCCAACTGGAAAAGGCTGGTGCGACACCTATCGTCCGGGAGCCAAAGGATGTTACAGGAGTACCAACAATCCTGAAAAGGTTACCAGCCAGTGTTGCTACAATATCAACAATCAACTCCTGTTAGGAATGAATGGAGGCGGTTCCATGTCTTTGAACGACCCCAGCAAATCCAAACTTCTCCACTTCACCAACGAACTCTTGCCTTTCATATTCTGCTACAAATTGCAACACATGACCGTTCAGTTCTACGAAAAGCGTCCGTCCATAGACTCGAGATTCTTCGTTCCACCTCGAGTCAGAAGGGCTGCAGGAGACCCTCATTTCACGACCCTCGACGGTGTCGAGTACGATTTCAATCCTGTCGGTGAATTCATTTACTTCCAGGGGCCAGGGTTGATGGTTCAAACCAGAATCGCTCAGTTTATTGGCCAGGATGGAGTTCCGAAACCAGCAAGTTATTTTTCTGCTTTTGCAATCAAAGCGTCAGATTCGGAAGTCATTCAAGTTGAAATGACGGCTCTGAAATTGTTGCAAGTCAAATTCGGAAACACGACTTTGCAGCCTCAATCGTATGGATTCGGTTCTTTTTACATAGATTACATCAACCAATCACACGTTTCGGTTGAAACGGGTCAAGGATTGAAGTTACAAATTCAAGCTTTGAATGGCATGTTGCACACCATCGTCACCTTGGACCAGCATTTGAAAGGGAAAGTATTTGGCTTGATTGGCAACTGGGATGACGATCCTGAAAACGATTTTATGCTTCCCAACAAGACCTTCATTTCAAGGAATTCATCAAATGTTGACATCCATCACAAATTTGGAATGGAATGGACAACCAATGAGAACACGTCCATATTTTCGTATCCTGTCGGTTTGTCTTGGAATCACTTCCAGAACAAAAACTTCTTACCAATATTCGAAAGTCCTCCAGCCGATCCCAGATGTTTGGGAAACAAAGACTGTTTGTTTGATCTCCACGTCACTGGCGACATCAACGTTGCGCTCGCAAACAACGAGGTGGAAGTAATCGTCAACCAAGTCAAGACCATGTATCAGGAGATAAGCGAAACCTGCATCTTGAATGTAAACATCGCAAACGGTACCATCGATCTACACTACAATGTCTCCGATTTGAGTTACGTTAATTACACCATCAAATGCAATGCTGGATTCAAGGCTCCTGGAAGTGAGAGAATCACTTGCATCAAAGGCAACATTTCCGATGAACTTCCACAGAGATGCATATCCAAAAGCTCCTCCAATTGCCTTCGCTTCTCATTCGATTTCAGCCAAATCTGTTTCTTGGTGCTAGCAATATTCCTTGCTCTGTAAAGATTCCTACTATCGTCAGGCTGGATTGTTAGAATTTAAAATATCGACATTTATCTAATCATCCTTGGAAGACTATTTATTTTTATTTTAAATTATTTTGTTGTAATTGATTGCTTCACCGATGGCAACCTTATTGTATTTATAAACCATAAATATAATTCTTATATTCTTCGGTCATAAACATGTCTTAGAGACGCTTTTAAAGTGCCTTCAACCGACTTCGAAAATAGATTTTCTTTTTAAATGTGATATATTAAATGAAATAAATAATGGAACGATTGGATGTCGGTCGCTGGAAACCCAAATTAGGAACAAACTGATATAATTCCTTGGATCGGACGAGCAGGAAACGTTGTGAAATCAAACCGCCAAAATCCAACAAACTATCTTAAAAGCAAAAATTAATTAAAAGAAAAGAATTAAAATAAAAATTTCCACTTGAAATAAAACAAAGAAAGAACACGAAATAGAACCAAAAAAATGGTTAAAGATTGTCGAAGATAAAGTCCACTTATAATTCTTATAATTATAAGTAAACATTTTGACAAGTTTTCCATTAAAATCTGTTGCTTAGTTTAGAAATGTTAAAGTAAACTATGCTTGACCACTTTAATTTCTGGCTGCAAATCGGTTGTTATACTCTAAAAAAGAACGTGTGTCCACTTTGAAACATTGACAGAAAAAGACTGAAGACCTCATGTCTCATGAAGGTCTCATGTTATACCATTTTTTATCCATTGTTATATAATAACAAAAATTAGATTTTTTTATATAACAATTTTTTTTTTGCATATTTGTTCGCATAGTCGTGCGCATCGCATTATGTTGATTTTTGTTGGCAAATGAGGTTTCACGCATTACGTCATCATCTTGATTAGCAACGGTTCATTTGAGGTCTAACATCAAAAGAAGCAAAAAAATGTAACTCTTGTTTTCGTCAGACTTTTTGTTAATTGAGGATATTGATGAGATAAAATATCGATTTGACAATGTTTTGTCAATCACGTGGAACTAGTCGAAGAACTTGTTGCTTATAATCTATGTTTAAACGATGGATATTTCAAAGCAGCGTTGGCGATTTCTCGCGATAGGCATTAGAAATTTAATGATCCCCGATTTCACCATTGTTTTTTTTATTATAGTTCTCACAATATAATAATAATAATGTCGTATGCTTAAATGTTTCAGAGCAAATAATAAGGTGAAGAAGAAGGTAGAGAGCCAGAATGGCTAAGCTACTGAAAAAATCCAAAGTTATCATGATAATCGGAGGGCCGGGGGCCGGCAAGAGACACGCTGCCAGTAAAATTGCAGAAGCCCAACCGACGATTAAGCATTTCTCGACTGGTGAACTGTTGAGGAAAGAAATTGCAGATGAGACCGAAGTTGGAAAGAAGGCAAAGACTTACGTCGATAGAGGCGAACTGGTGCCCACTGTCATCATAATCGCAATGTTGAAGGAGAATATGATCAAAGAAGCGGCCACCACCAAGGAATTCATAATAGACGGTTTTCCAAAAGACGCGAGTCAAGTGGCCGCCTTTGAAAAGGAAGTCGCTCCTATTGCAAAAGTAATTTATCTCAAATGCTCTGACGAGACCATGAAGGCGAGGTGCTTGGAAAGAGCCGCGACAGAAGGAAGAACCGACGATACGGAAGAAGTCATTGCAACGAGGATTGCAACTCACAACATGAACATCAAAGGAATGATGGATCTGTTCACCAAGAAGAAGAAGCTGGCGGAGGTCGACGCTGAAGCAAGTCTTGACGATGTTATGGTTTCCTGCAAAGGGGCCATCGAGAAGAAAAAATGAAGCGCCACTACGTCCAGTAATTGGCCGATTTGTGCGTGAATAATAACTGATTTTTGATTCATTATTCATGGATTGTGCTTTTGAGTTTTTCACAAAAAAAAGGAATGTTTGAACAAAAAATTAGAAATTTACATCTATAATAAAAGTTAATTTTATTTTGCCGGTCTCTTATTCACAGTAAATTGATGTCTTTGTAGTTATGCCCTATGCTAGGGTTGTAACTCGGACGCCGAAAGGCTTTTTCTTTCTTAGATTTTCTTTTCTTTTTTTTTTTTACAAGTACTTTACCCCGGATTGTGGACATCCAACCAAAATGGTCGAGGTGTTACGGGTATCACGACAATGATATTCAACAATAAACATCTGAATTGGCATTTCCTTATTTATCACACGCTTTAAAATTACCGGTCATCAACAGTTAAGCATATATATTTTGTTTAAATACCTCTACACGTAAATTAATTTCTAAATATTTTGTTTTGAAATTTATTTGCCGCTGTGGGGCTCCATAGAAGAATCATTTTTCGAAAAGTTATGGAACCACTGCTATTTGCAAATTTAGCTCTTTGAATTTGGAATTGTTTGTTGCTTTATTTGGTTTAATTTCTAAATGAAATCGAAGCTTAGTTAATTAAAGAATTAGTTAGATTGAGACCATGTCAGGAGTCATCAATAAGTGCTATCAGTCCAGCTCCATAGTTCAAGGAGTGTTTTCTTCAATCCATCGGCTGAAGTAACTCATTCTCGAGTATACCGATGGATGACGAGTGCTGCAACTTCCATCAGAACGAATGTTCCATGACGTTATTCCGGCCAAAATCGGTTCTTCATTGACACTGCACGTCATTGGCCCACCGCTGTCTCCCTAAAAAATTATGGAAAAAAATAAAATAAACAACGAAGCAGTGCTCTAACAGTTAGAATCTAACTCCACCATTCTTCCATGCTACTACCTATTCACCAACCAGCCAACCAACCAATCAATCAATCAATCAATCAATCAATCAATCAATCAATCAATCAATCAATCAATCAATCAATCAATCAATCAATCAATCAATCAATCAATCAATCAATCGATCGATCGATCAATCAATCAACAAATCCAACCATCTGCATACCCATCCATCAATCCATCCTGAGTTATACTAACTACTAATTAATCGCTACATTAAAACTAAAAACCAATCGATCGAGCGTTGAAATTCGTCTACAAAGAACTGGCGACAAGCGTAGGGTACTTACTCCACAGCTTCCTTTCGGCGGATCGAAAGCACAGATGTGTCCTGGGTAAATGATAGCGGTTGGAATTTGGGACAAAATGTGGCTGCAATTCTCGTTGCTTATGATCTTCATATCCACCTTTTGAAGCGCATCAGAAACGTAGGAATCCTGTGCTATATTTCGTTTTTAAATAAAAACATTAATGGCATTAATTCTAGTTCTAAATGTTAGCTTTATTTCATTATTTTCGTTTTTGAATTTGGTTTTTTTTTGGTTGGTTTAACATTATTTTTCAGTTTTCTATTCTATTCTTTAACCTAGCGATTGTAAATGTAGATAGTGAATACATACCAGCATAAACATTTCCTCTAATATTTGCACTGCCTAATAATACTAACGATTGGGAAATTAGAGGTTAAATTAAATTAAAAAACGATTATGAACAAAATTAAAATGTTGAACAATTGAAAAGAGATTTCATGACGAAATGCAAGGACATCATTTGAAATGTCTAGCATCGAATTTGTGCTCATTGTCTCCAATGTAAAAACCCTCACCGATGGTCATCTAGTAATTGTAATATCTAGTTAATAGTAATTGTAATGATCCAGTAATAATCTCGTCAAAAGTTGAATCAAACATCTGCCCCTACTTTCACCCCATCCCGTGAGGGCGCATTCTTTTCCTTCAAACGTTTCCATGCTGTTTTCGTTCCACTTGATTGCTTTGACGTTCAGGTTAAAGTGAAGAGGGTGAGACATGCGCATTATGGCAAGGTCGTTGCTAAGGAAGCCTTCTCCGTCTCCGTAATTCGGATGCTGAAAAGATTATTTGCTGTCGATAATTTTGAATAAAAAGATTTTAAATCTCCATCTACATGGAGAAATTAAATGAAAAATTCACCTAAACATCGACTCGTCAAGATTTTTATCTAAAAACGTATTTTTCACCTTACCACGGTTATGTTCTCGATTTCAGTTGTTTGAGTGCCATTTTTGTTGCTGTTTCTATGGATACCTGCCACCACTCTCAGTCTGTTTAGGTCGCTGACAATATTATTAATCGGCGAATAATTTTCTAATTCCTGCGTAACTCGTTGGATTAAAATTATTATTAATATGTGGTATTAAATAAATTTAAAGTCAATTATCTTTCTGACGATTAGAAATGCTTTATTAACAACCACTTTCCAACAGGACAATTGTGCCTCACCTTTCCACGATGCAATGAGCTGCCGTTAAAGCGTAAATCTCGCTCAGGATGACAGCACTGCAGATAAACTTCCACTGGAAATTTGTCCTTCGTTGAAGTTGCAATTGATGTGGAAATGATCCAGGTTTTGTCTCCTCTCCGTTCAAGATGAAAACGTTTATTCCACGACCTGATACCGGTTCTGAAATTCAATTTAAATATTTTAAAAAATATTTTATTCTGTAATAGTGTCAATCGGAAATTAAACTCCAGATATTAAGTCTAACTGAAACATTGATTAAGCATTCCAGGGGAAGGGATTTTGAACATCGAACAAGTCAAAATGAGACTTAACGTCTTGAAAAGGTCATTAAATTGACTTCTTCCAGCTGAAATTACTTTTCGAGCATAGAACTAATTCTTCGTAATTTATCAAAATCCAACCTTGAATGCAAAGCGTAAAAAGGACAAGAGCTTTCAATAGAAAGATCATCTTTGTAGAAGGCGGCGATGGATTGACAATTGCTGGAAATTTAAAGATTTTCGAATGGTCACTTGTTGTTGAGTGTCATGTGAAAACATTGATAATTTCGCAGAAGTTCAGTGACTTATTTACAACTTTCCCACGTTTTGTAACGAGAATTGGCCACTTCTTGTCATCTCCACGTTTATCAATTTCAAGCGAAAATTGATAAGGATGAAAGAATGCCTTTTTTATGTTCATAAATAATGAAAAATTAAAATTTAATTTTTTTTTATCGAGCAAAGTTAATCAACTCACAACTCTATTCAGGTCATTTCTCTTCGAAGAGCTACAAATAAATATGAAAAGGCAACACATGACTGACATTTATTTTCTCGAAATTGTTTTATAATTACGAAAACTATTAAATTATTAAGAAGAAGAATCAGGCAAAGCCGTAAATCCTGGTAGTTTGGACGATGCCTTTGTAGATGACGATCGAAACTTTCAAAGTAATTCTGTCAGGATAAGGAATTCGATGGATAATTATTCTGGTGCAATTTATGAATTAAACACTCATTACTTCCAAGTATACCTAACAGCGATTATGATGTTAATAATAATAGTAATAATAATAATAATAATAATAATAATAATAAATGTTTCTTAATTATAAATTCATGAAAACATACAAAATATAATGTGAAGACAAGAGAACAGAAAATCTGCTCTTACAGGAAAGACAGGAATGGCAAACCATAAATGAACGAATGAATAAAATCGACATTGTTGATGTAACTGACTGGAAAGTAAATAATCTGAGGAGACACTTAATGACAGACGGTGGCAGAGAAAATATTTTCCTTGTTCTCATTAAGCATCAATTGGAAGAGTTTGTGCCATTCACCGATGAGGTGTAACTTTTTTTTTTAATTTTTACGATAAAAAGGCATTATTGGGTCTAAGAATTCCACGAATTGTTGTAAAATGCATTGCTACTCTGCGGTTTTGTACGGTATTTCTTCGGGTACTTGAAATATTTAAATATTAATTCAATTAATTGTAATATCTCGCAGATAATTGGAATATCGCTTCGGTTAATTGCATTAACTACCAAAGTACGGAATCGGCTTCGGCATTTGGCACTTCATCGTAAAGTCACTTTCTCGAGACATAAAGTTGGATGGAGTAGACTTTACATCTTAACAAAGGCCTCTTTACGATAATTCCACAAAGATCTCTTTTTCTTGTCGATTCCTTCAATCATCTGAGTGAAAAAAAAACTGACGGTATGCGATAACAATGACAATAACAGCAAAAGCTAAATTAGAGAATAATTTTTTCTTCTTAAAAAGTCACGATTTTCAAGTGATGCAAGTCGAGAAACGTAATTTAAACAAAAGTT
Organism: Hirudinaria manillensis; assembly: GCA_034509925.1. Taxonomy (NCBI): domain Eukaryota; kingdom Metazoa; phylum Annelida; class Clitellata; order Hirudinida; family Hirudinidae; genus Hirudinaria; species Hirudinaria manillensis. Next base: position 8,582,213 of record CM067530.1, on the reverse strand, counting down.
GAAAGGAGGAAAAGTTTATAAACCGGAAGTTTATAAATTGTTAAACGTGAAAATTTAATGATTGCAAATGTCATTTCTCGGACCAACCGTAAAACAAAAGACAGCGGACCTAGTATTAAATAAAACTCTTCTTAAAAACACTTAAACCATGTCACTTCATAAATAATAGCAATAATAATAACAACAATATTAATAATACTATTATTAATAATAAAATATTTGATAAAAATTAATTATTATTTATAATTTGTCCAGAAGGAATCCAGGCTGGACAAGAGGGTGTAATTTAAGCGTGGGTAGCATTTAAGGAAAGGAAATCTATATAAGAGGTTGAATCGAGTCTCCCGAACGCGTGTCTTTGGATCCTAAAGGTTAGACCGATGCTGGGATGTATGGCTTTTCATCCTAATATTTCTTAAATATCTGTGTCCCATCACGGACGTAAACCATTAGCAAGATCGTAATCACTTTTCGTCGTCGATATGAAATCGCTAGCAGCACTCACGAGTTGAATCTTCTGCTTCTGCTTTTCTTTTGTGGATAACAATTTAAGACATCGAGATAATTATTGATCGGTCGACGATAATTTCAATTTATTAAACGAAAAGTATTGTTATAAATAACTTGAAACACTTCAGGTCGGATCGCAATGGCACCCAAAACTTGCTTGGCAGTTTTGATTTCCATCGTATGCACGTTGTTTCTTCTTCAAGGCAAGTTTCTTCTCTTTAAGAATTCGTTGTTCGATCTTATTTACATGAGTTTTGATTCTTAAGATTTTGATTTTTTTTTTTTTATTATTATATTACCTCGATGCTCGACAATGCCTTTAGTTGTACAATCATGTATTTCGAACTGACAAATTTTGGGAAGGAAGTTTTTGATCTTCTCACAAAATAAAAATCAGTCACTCACTCACCTGATAAAAGACGGTGCTTTCCACCCACATGTCATTGATTTGACAAATAAATTTTAAAAAAAATAAAATTGAAGATTTTTTTTTTGAGTTTTTGCGTTAACTGCTAACCCTTTGTGGTCCTGCCTAAATTCCCGATTACAGCCCAATATTTCGCAAAAAACAAAGTTATAATTAAGTAAAACGTGATACAAAGTTTGAAAATGTCAATTTATCTTAAACTAATAACATAATAAACTTAACATCATATTCTGGCATCGCTGGAGCAATTAGAGAGATCAAAGATTTTTATTTGTAGAAAGTTGCGGATCTGTGGATTCCTGTAACTAGACTTGTAATGGATTCAATTGCTTTGAATTGTTTCACGATGGATTCTTGATGCATGAATATGTTACTCTTGTTTCAAAGAACTTCTTTATGATCTGCACTTTTTAACTTTTCTAATTACTTTTTATTATTATTATTATTACTATTATTGTGTGTATTATTGTTCTTGTGCCACACCCAAAATCATGGGTACGATTTAATGGTCTGTTTTATTAGATTATCCCTTATCATTTGTTTTAAATAATCAATTAATAATTAGGAAATGCGGTGTTTGGAAAATCCCCTCATAGCTTTTCACCAGTGGATAGTGAAACATCTCAAGACGAGTTAGGAAATGTTTTTCTCATATTTTATTCCACAAATCGCTTGCTTTCAGTAATTCTTAATTATAAATCACTATTAATGACAATGAATTTAATCTGCCTACGAAATATTAGTTAAGAAATTATCGTTTGCCACAAGTTAATGACTTTTTAACTATGCTAACTCGTTACTGAACTTGGTAAATCGATTTTCAGAGACAAAATAACCCACCAAAAAAGAAGATATTGGATCGACGAACTATCGGACTGCATTGACATGTACTGCAAGAAGTACATCAATTCGGACTTCTACGTCAAGTGCATGATGCACAACTGTCCTGAGGGAGTATTGATAACCTCAGAGAAAAGGTCCCGTGAAAACCACGACGGCCACGCAGTGGAAGAGTCTCAGTTTGAAACTCCAAACGAAATTTCTGGATTTTACAATCCCGAAAGCGACTACGTTCAAGCCAAAGACGCTTACACCGATCCTGAAACGTTGCTCTTGAAAAGGCTAAAAAGTCAAAAGAAAGTCTATTCTATTAACTAGGCCGTTTCTCGGAATTTTTCACTTTTCATTTGCAATAATTAATAATCGAATACTTTCTTAAATATATTCGATTTCTGTTGTCTTTTGGTTTGAAGGACCATGACAATAACAATGTTGTAATTTCTTAAAGTGTTACATTAATAAAATAAAATACATGTGACCCGATGTCCATCCTTAAATTTCAATTTCCATAACTTTAACTTATAAATTTTAATAATAAAAAAAAAACTTTTCAGTTTCAAATAATAAACCACGTTGCAAAACATTCGAAAGGCGAATTGTCTTTCTCTGCAAGGTCTTTCTTCAAGGTTTCTGAAATGAAAAAATGAAATGACTCGAATGGACATTGATTCCAAATTACAATTCAAATCATTTCGATTAATTTCACTGAAGTTCCATCCTTGACTTCTGACCTATATCGTAAATCATATTTTCCACCCGATCAGCATCCACCGCACTTGCAATATTGGCACAGAAACCCTGAACATCGGGCACACTGAACTGCATTTCGTAGCTAAACGATTACGATACACTTGCCATTGATACTGTTGATTCCAGCTACCAATTGTTTGAGCGCCACTGCCATGCTTTCTATTATAACTTGTTACAAAGGGAGACGTTTTCATTCCAATTGCAATGTAAATGGACCCTAATGGAGAAGCTAAGGCTCTATTGAACGAGTGGTCGATTGAATTTTAACCTCGACAGATGAGAGAAAAATTTTCAAATTCTCAAAAATCAGACCACCATTGGCTTATTATGTATATTTTATAAACTCCCTCTAAATTTTAAATCCCCCCTCTTCAACGTTAAGGAATATGAGTGAAACGCTGGACAAGAGTACCCTATCAAATTCTAGCAGGTGAGCAGCTTATTATAGGGCCTGACTCGTATTTGATAAATTCTCGTCTACCGATGACCAAATAAATTCTTGAAGCAAAATGATTAACCCGAAATTATCAATGAATAAAAATTTAAAGAGAAGCATCGAAATTAACACATACATATAGACTGCTCATTCGTTTTAGGCGTTTTAGGAAGACGAGAAAAAGGGTGTTGCATAATTTGCAGCTAAAAAGCAATTTCTCGAAAATGTGTTCGCTGGTGTGGAGGTGGTATTAGAATTGCTATTAACTTGAACAGCGTTGAGGCATGGACGCCGTGACAGCTTTTTTTCCGGGGGATAGGAAAACATAGCAATCCAAAGCGGACAGTTTGGTGATAGTTTTATCTTTTTCTCACTGATACTCAGAGAAAGAAAGCGACTTCTTTTAAATTAAGATCCTAAAAACTTTCGTTATTCACTATATAAATTTTTATTTTTATTTTCCACCAATCGATCAAAATCGATCTAAAAAAAATGTGGCTTAAGCAATTTGTTACAAATTATAAATGTTCACTTGACATTTATTGTTGACGATTTAAGAAAAATAATATCTGACTGACTTTACAAGTATTGTTATATGGAATCTTAATAATTCAATGTAATAGTGACCGATCGTACGTGTAATTCTCATTATCCAATTAGCGGAAACATCCATCATCTTCATCAGACGTGCAACAGATGTCACTAAGAGTGCCTAACGCGGTTATGCTTTTGCATATTTTCTTTACACAAAAATAGCAGGAATTGATTCGGAGAAATGATTTTTTTTTAAATAATAATTAAATGTTCCATTTAATAGGATGAATTTTGAAGAATTGGACGCTTTGAAGGGGTAGAATTTGGAGTTCAAGAAAATATTTAGCAATGAATATTTCCTGAAACAAAATGTTGAACAAAGAAACAAAAACCGAGTTTTAGTCCAATTTTTAAATTATTGAACTGATTCGATTATAATTATTGTATTTTCAAGCTGCTAATAGTTTTATATTTACCTTCCAGCTGGAGCCAAATTTTATTCCGAGGTGAACAGAAAATAAAACGATATTTGTAATTTATTCGAAACTCAAAGGACACTTAGATTATTATTATTAACAAAGTTTAATCTTTTTTTTGAGGTGTCCCTGGTGTTGACATTTGTAGATAATTATAATTATTAATAATATCATCATTTTCATCGTCAGATTATTTTTCTGAAAATCATCTGTCATGTTAGAGACCGTTTAATAAATAAATATATCATCATATCGTAAATGCATATTATTATTATTAATATTATTTGTCTATAATATTAATTGTCATGGTAATAATATTATTGATATTATAAAATAATCCAAAAAATATATAATTATTATATATATATATTATTAAGATATCATTATTGTCAACATGACCTTCATCAGCATCATTTTAATGGTAATTACCATTAATACTCTTGTTGCGATTATAATTAGGGATGGGCCAGTCGTCCATTCACGCTGCAAGAATTTTATTCTAAATTATTAATCCATCCAAACTAAATTATTTATTTCCAAGTTATTGAAAATATACCTTCTTAAATGAGAGTCAAGTTGCAATGGAAAACTTTGATCGCAGAGTATCACCATATTGCACATCATGTTTTTTATGAATTTCTTTTGCAAAACCGGGGCTCCTATATTACGTCATATCTCGATTAGTAACGATTTGTTCGAAGTTTAACATCAAAAGAAGCAAAAAATGTAACTTGGAGTTGCCCGAAAATTAAAAGAAATTATAATTATTAACTTTGAAATCAAATATTTGCCCTGCTTTTCCGAAACCAGTCGAACTGAACTCTGCCTAAATTAAGTGTTTGAGCGAAAGATTTGCTGAAACTGCAGATAGTGATTGCTAGATTTTTAGATTTTTCTTACTTGTTCTTGATTTAATAATGACAAGATGTAGTAGTCATGTTGATTTCAACTGATTTTATCATTTTAAATTTTCAGAACAAAGAAAAAGAATAAGAACAAAAATTAGAAATCGAGTGCAGAAAACGTAAAGAGCCGAGATGGCTAAGTTACTGAAGAAATCCAAAGTTATCTGCGTCATCGGAGGGCCGGGCGCAGGAAAAGGAACGAATTGCAAGCGATTGGCTAATGATTGCCAGCTTACTCATTTCTCGACGGGTGAACTTCTGAGGAAAGAGATTCAAGGAGAAACGGAAATTGGACTGAAAGTCAAGGACGCCGTTGATAAAGGAGAATTGGTGCCGACGAATATCGTCCTGCAGCTCTTGAAAGAGAACATGATCAAGGAAGCGGCAACTAGCAAGGGATTTCTGATAGACGGATATCCCAGAGACGTGGCTCAGGGGACGTCCTTTGAAAAGGAGGTTGCTCCGATTTTCAAAGTCATTTCTCTGAAAGTCCTCGAAGACACGATGAAGTTAAGATCTTTGGAAAGAGCCGCAGCAGAAGGAAGAACGGACGACGTGGAAGAAGCTATTGCCGCTCGAATTGCTTGCCACAACAAGAACATCAAGGAAATAACTGAACATTACAAAAAGAAGAAGAAGCTTGCAGAAGTCGACGCTGAAGTCGACGCGGAACAGGTATTTGTCGCTTGCAAGCAAATCGTTGAAAAGAAAAAGTGAAATCTCCAGTAATCAGTCACTAGGTACTTGACGAAGCAGAAATTCAATCCAATGGAAACTTCCTGAAACATGATTCTAAACTTTGAATAAAATTAATTAAATAAATAATCTCATGGAATAAACGGTTTCATCGTGTCTTTCACATCTTATTATGCTAATCTTTAACCATTATTGTGAGACTGGTAGAAAATCTAAAAGGATCTAACTGCATCTCCCTAAAATTGCTTCAAAATTGGAGCGAAATTTTTAAATTAAGTTTGATTTTGAGGTCTTGAACTTTCTCAAAGAGAAGAGCATAAGCTCACTGTAACTCAATGCAGTGCCAAGACTTGCTTAACAATTCATTCTGTATTTTATCTGTTTTTTTACCTTTGTCAACATATTAGATACAAATAAAACCTCATAAATTTATTACTTGACCAAAATATTTCGCTAATAACATCACTAAAAATTCAATAGTCATTTCCGAATTGATTGAAATTGAATTTATATATAAATAAGTTGTGAATTTAAATAATACACATTTGTGATTCAGAGTTGGATTTGAATAAGTTGTGAATTTAAAGTGAATTTAAACGATAAACATTTCTGGTTTATTGTTGACAAAACACGAGTGACGTACTATGTGTTATGGAGTAGCTGAAATGAGGGAAATTAAATGTCGTGGTTGTGTCCGTCATTGTTCGGGAAGAAAGAAGAAGTTGACGAACAAGTGAGTCAAAGTCGAGTGTCAAAACGGATGCCATTCGTAACGAAACGTTTTCTTGCAGCCATTTGTAGAGGACATCGAATTAAAGGAAATCAGACTCGAAAAGGAAGTCATGAATCTCTTGGACGCCGAAAAAGCTGCAAGGGGAAGGATTCGTAACGCTGAAACTCGTTAGGCTTTGATGTCTACTTTTGTGTCATGAGTTATAATTAATGAGTCATTAATAATCAGTTAAGCATCTCACGTAATTCATGCGGATTAGTAGTAGTCGACTTTTTATAAAGTCACTGATATCCTACACTGAAGTCTGAAGGTTTTTCAAGGCTTGGTTTATTTACTCGATTAGGGAAAATATTAGTAATAGCCAAGAGAATGTCACTTTGAATAACTTCGTGGCAGATCTTTAACAACGTCTTTCGAACCTTTTTTATGAATTTATTCAACTCAAAGGAAAAACTAAGTAATGAATTACAAAATCTTAGAGAAGGAAACAAATCAAAAAAAGTGATTATATACAAAGCCTTAGAATAAGGTGCAACAAACCATATCCAAATAACTGCAGCTGCCAAAAAAAAAGATATCACCGAACAAATACTTATGGAATAAACGCGACACAATGAATCAAATTTTCTTTTTCCATTTTGGTCGTAACAATGTGATTGATTACATTGTAAAACTTTGAGGAAATAACATGCCCAAATGCCTAAAAACTCTCCAACTAACTGTGGCTAAACACAAAATGGCAAAACTTTAATGCCGAATAGCGCCATAAACCTGTGCCATCACTGAAGGCAGACCATCACAAGATATAACAGCAGGATGTTTTTTGTGTCAGGTAGAGTGGAACAATCGAGGAAGGCTGCGGAAACCGCACGGTTCGAGATCAACGCCCAGACAAGGGAAGTCAAGGAACGATTCGATTTGGACAACTTCCTGGTATGAAATGAGGAAAACGTATTGGAGTATTTCGTTTTAACAAATTTCTTTCGCAATGGACTAGATACAAGCGTCGAATGCAGCAGAGCATGATTCTCTTTTATAAAAAGTTAACGAATATAGTATTATATATCAATATTAATATTAATATTATTAATATTATTTATTAAATTATGTCACATTACCACTCAGCCGAGAAGTTCCAGTGATAATGCCATATTAATCATTGGTGCTGGATTGACGAAAGAGCAGCATGATTCTCTTTAGTAAAAGTTTAACGCGTGTTTATTATTATTTTTATATATCCCAGTATAGTTATTATTATTATTTATTTATTAAATTCATGTCATCACTTTACTACTCAGCTGAGAAATTCCAGAGACAATGCCGCGTTAATAATCGATGCCGGTTTGACGAAAACAATCAGAGAGATGGAAAACGCGGCCTCCAAGAATCGAGATGAAGCAATGCAAAAACTTTATAAAAAGGTCATAGATTTGGACGTTGATAAATACGTAAAATTCTTTCAAAATCCTTCTCACAGATAGTTTCAAGCGTTCGATCATCTTGTTAGTTTTGCGAATCGCCTTTTTTTATTATCTTTTATTTTACGCGTTTATTTTATCCTTTTTTTTCAACCATTGCAGATGTAAATTAGCTTGTATAGTTAACTTGTCAGAAAATCTATTAAACGTGCTTGTATATGTGATTATATGTCTCGTACTAAATCAATTGGGAAAGGGCGATTGAGACTTGCCAAAGAGAATCGAGGACGGATCTGGAATACTTTGCCGGGAAGTAACTTAGATTGGTCAATCCGGAGAAATGTTGTTCCATGGATTAAATCTGCTATGGAAAACCCTAGACCTCCGAATCCTTGACCTTGCTATAGAAAAAGATGATTTCATTCGATTCAGTGCAACCTGTAATACAAAACTAAATGTCATTCCGTTCGTGACATTTATGAATGGCTCCCTATTGTGGAGTCCCCAAACGTTTTATGACAGGTGAAATCCATGCAACAATTTCATAAAAGTGAAACTGTCTCAATTGGCATAACTAAATTAATGAATACAACATTGGTCGTTGCTTCTCTATTGTCTCCTTTTTCATTTACTCATATTTCGCATGATGCCGGAATGTCTAAATTTGACTTTTTTAATAAGAAGAAAAATAAGTTTATGCAATTTCAAATGCACAAGTTGACAAATATGTTTAAAATTCAACAACTAGATGTAAAGTACTGTCATATGTTAAAAACTGCTAACTCTAAAGAGTTAAATAAAAATATATGAATTTATATCTTGTTTCCTTTTGGTTTTGTATACAAATTAAGTCTGGGAATCGGCGTAGTGCAGCTTCGGAAAATGCCCGAGGACCAGATGTGCGATAATTTCGTTAAAGAATTTTTGCAGAACTACGATAGTAAGTGTTTGAAATGGGTTAAAATATTTTTGAACAAACTAAATATTTAAAATCAGCTTTAATCATGTCCAGTTAATCTTGAGAAAGATGACGTGGGAACGAAAGCAGATCAGATTTCGAGGAAGATAGAAGAAACAAAAAGCGAAGTCTGCAAAAAGCTCGACAGCAATTTTGAACAATGTTGTCAAAATGTGCAACAAACAGAAGTTTTACACAAAAAAGTGGAAATGCTCAATGAAAAGACCGAAAAAGTCAAATATGACATCTTACGCGAAGTATTCGATCTTATCTTAATTGATGTCACTGAGCCACAACAATTTGAATAAACTTTATTTAATTTCAGATAACTCTTGTAAAGGAACTTTCTCCTATTGGAATTGACTCTCTTGAAACAAAGCTGGAAAGAGTTGACAAGACACTAACAATTTTAGATTACATAAAATCTTTAAATAAGGAAATTATGAATTTCAAGGGACATTTCGAAACTAAACATTATCTGTTTGCCACAAAGAGCTCACAAATCATCAAAAGTATATTGCTTGATTGAAAATATTTGCAGTTTTGTTTTTGTTCTTTGGTAATATCTTTTTTTTTAAAAAAAATGCAGGCCTCAAAAACTCTTGCAAATCAAGTGAAATATTTGACAACTCAAAATTGAAAGAGGCAAGATATTGTCTGCTGCTAAACAAATTGGAAGAACAACTGAATGAAAAACTTTTGTCAAGACTGAATGAAGTAATTTATTGCTAGATTTATGCAAAAAATAATTTTATTCTTAACTTCCAAATTATTATTTGTTACATTTTCATAAATATTTGTTTTGCAAATTTCCAGCTATTCAATGTGAAAATTCCTCTAGTTCTTAAAGAATCAGATTTGGTTACAATTACATTTTCTAACAAGGTTGTGTTGGGATTTTGAATCTAACTTTTATGACAGCATCATTCGAACCAATCTAGCAGTGATTTCAGCATTGTTTGTGCTAAATTTATCTAAAGTCAAACATTGTTTCATGTCAGGTGGATGAGAAGCTTTGGTCTGAAGTTACAAAATCCATGCATGAATTAAACATCTTGAAACCAGGCATCAAAAGACTTTCCAAGGACTTGCTATCGAATGCTTTTGAGATTCTTTTGAGTAGTTCCTGTGAACTTGAGGTCAACGACTGCTGCCTTTCGATGAAAAAGCAGAACGAATCATTTGAAATGAACCTCAAATCATCGAAGAAAGTGATAGAAAATTTGAAGGAATTGATAAGTTTCCTCGGACGAGGTTTGAAGTCGGAAGACGAGGAGGACGGAAACCTGTGCATGGAGTTGATTGGAAACGACATTTCACGACAAGTCTTCCAAAGATTGAACTGTGAAATCGTGGGGAAAGTGATTCCCGAGTCTTCGAAAGATTTTGGAAGTTTCAAGAAACTCATGACGGTCCTCAACGATTGTCAGGTTGCGGCTCAGGAAATTAAATTTCTTCCCTGTTGGTGGTTTACATTGAAATTGTTTATTTTGTTAAATATAGTTTAATTTTAAGTTTTGTTAAATCATAATATTGAGATATTATCGTGAATATAACGAGGGATTATCGAATGGATATCAATCCGTTTTAGGTATCGCAGATCAGTTTTTGGTTAGCAGCCCAGAAGTGGCTTTCATAGCAAAAAATTGCGAAAATATTTTACTGAAGACGAGGACTGAACTCAAAGAACCAATGCACGTCACCACGGACGTCGGGATGGGAGGTGGAATTCAAAAGGATTTCGAAGAAACCAACGGAATGGAATCCTTCGCTAAAGTTGCACTTGTACCTCTCTTTAATTTCCCCAGGTGTCAAATCAGGTACGGCTCGTCTTTTTGCGATCGCAATTAAATTTCGAGAGAAAAAACGAAATGAAAATTAAAACTTAATTACAAAGTGCAATTACTCAAGAATGATAAGATTGATATTATGTTTGTTTTTATTTTTTCTTGTCTTCAATGTGCTGGACTGGTCAAAGTCAATTACTTCAAATCCATGTTTGAGCTCTCTCAGACATGAGGGGGGTTAAGACTCGTGTTGTTGTTAAATAAATTGTTACCTAAACATATTATATATTATTTAAACATATTATTTATATTATATATTATTTAAACATATTATTTATATTATATATTATTTAATCATATTATTTATATTATATATTATTTAAACATATTACTATTTTTTTTAACCAAAACTATAAACACATTCTCATGTTTAACCCAAATGACAAAAGCAAACAACAAAATAAAGTTCTTCAGTGTACAAAGTTTGGCTTCGACTCGAGGAGTTTGGGACCGACTTGTCCGGAAGCGACCTCGGCGCGTCGGAAGAAGTGGCCGCCAGATTTTACGAAACCTGTCGGAAAGTGTTGCAGTTGTTCGTCTGCGTCGTTCCTCTCCGGCACGAGAAGGAGATTCGGAGTCTGCCCCTTTTGCCAGGCGAGTTTTTGTCATCGTCGCCGTCTCTTCTTTCTCGTCTGTCGTGCCGTGAAGGACAAAGCAGGCAATAAATACCTGCTGCATGGGTGTTTTGATGTGTACACATGTTTTAGAAATTGACTTGTACATTTTGCTAATGCATCAGGACATTTTAAAATCTATCAAATTGTCAATCTAATGCCAATTTGGCATGATTTAATTATGTTGATTTTATAAGTTTTAATTCAGTAATTATTTTGTAAAAAGCTGATTTATGTGTTTAACTTTGCCTTATAATATAATATTAAAAATTTATTTGAATTAAAGAGAAAACGTTTTTTTTTTTTGATCAGCTGTTCAGCACAACAATTGTATGTACTTGTCCCACAAGTCCTTGGAACTTGAAAGGAAACTCAAAGAGGTTTTTCCAAAGCTTCCTTCTGCTTCCAGTTTTCTGGACTTTGCTGTTACATTGAGGGACATGGGTGCAGACACATTGAAGCAATTTATAAGCCAACAAAAAGATGAAATCATTAAAGATTTAAAACTCCAAATTGGTATTATGTTCAATCATTTCATTCGAAACTTTATGTATCAAATTATTCTTGATAAGTATCATTTTTAATTTTTATTTATCGTGATAAATAATTTTTATCGCTCGGTGAAGGATCTCTTTACCTCCCCTCCAGGTTATGAAAACATTGGCGAAGGAGAGAACTCTAAGGAGCTTGACAGAAGTGTTGGCAAAGTTTCAGTGAGACTCAGACATTTGAATAACATTTGGTCTGATGTTTTGCCATCCCTCTGTCAAAAACTGATCGGTTTGTACAAAATCTAAGACTACCTTTAATGCATGTTTAATTTCTTAGGTTACCTAAAGAATTGACATTTTTAACCTGATGATTAATTTTATTTATTTATTTTTTATTTGCACTGCGGCACAGGCATAAAAATTTATAAATCTCTAATCTGCATTAATTGAATTAATTGGAAGGAACTTTACTGGACTCGTGCATTGTTGAAATCATGAGGAACATCATCCAGTTGGAGGACATCAGCGAAGCAGACGGTCAGCAGTTTGTGCTCGTCATCGGAAAGTTGGAAGAACTTGGAAATGAACTCTTTCCAGCAAACGACTCCAGCAAGTTACCTGCCCTCAAGTGCGTCGAATCGTGGATTAAGATGAAGGAATTCAAATTCATTCTGAATGCCAGACTCATCGAAATAAGAGATAGATGGGCGTCTGGGAAAGGACCATTGGCCGAAGAATTCACTTCAGAAGAATTGGATCACCTCGTGAGGGCTTTGTTCCAAAACACTGACATGAGATCTGCAGTGTTGGCCACAATTAATTGCTAAAAAAACTTTATAATCGTGAATATTGTCAAGTTAATCTGCTCAGTTATTTATGACTCACATTATGAACCACAGGTGTGTTAGGATTGCAGGCCCTACAAAGATTTGATTTGAAAATGTGCATATCGATCAAGAGACCTAACATGAGTATCGAAATTGCGCGTCAAATAAATGACTTATAACTAAGTCGTCAATATCTAGTCGGGAGATTATATTTGAATAAAGATCTTTTTGCTAAAAATCCATCGATGGAAAAAAATCGGTGATTATTGACTATATCCACTTCTGTATAATAATAAAAAATTTGTGGTATGGCAAACATTATATAATTTGCGGCCATAAAGATGATGGGGCACGGATATAAAGTACTTCGCAGAATTGTTCACCTAATTGACACCAATTATTCTAAATGCCCAATAAAATTGTTCTAATAAGGTTGAAAAATAGCAGATTTAGAAACTGAAACGTTAAGAGCATGATAGATTCGTGCATGTTTAATTTCATTATTATTGAATTTTAAGACACCACGTCGAGTTTATTTTAATCGTGAGATGCTGTTCAAAACGTGCATTAAGAAATCGAAATGATTGAGTGTCAATTAAGAGCGAAAGGAATTCCAAAAGCAATAGAGTTTCCGACCTCTTACATTTTGTAGTGCCTGATTGAAACAAAAAAGATGTTCTACCTACGTTCATGTTTGAGGGTCGGCGCTGTTCAACAGTACAATATAAGGCCGCTATCTCGTTTATGAGATATTCTGGTTATGACTTGTTGAGCGGTCAAAGGGAGAATAAAAGTCCGCAGAAAGTAATTTAGTTCCTGTTGGCAATCGAAAAGAGATTATTAGAAGAAATGATTTGTAGTAAGGGTTGTCAGCAATTTGCTCTTCTTACCAGAAAGAACTGGCTCCTTCAGAAAAGGAAAATAGCCTTAACTCTCGCAGAAATATTTATACCAGTTCTGCTCTCATTGGTTTTGTTGCTAATCAGGATAAAAATTAAGTCCGAGTTTGTTGATAAACCGATTACGGAACCATCGTTCCAAGTTATGAGTAAATTTCCTCCTGGATTTCATTTGGCATTTACTCCTGTAAATAACGTAACAGACAGTACTATGAAACAAGCATCAAGAATTTTAAACATGAATGAAAGTGAGTTCATAAAATGAATAAATAAATATAAGCTTCATAAAAATCACAGCTTTTGATGGCTTTGTATTACACTCCATCCATAAAACAATAACAGATTCGTGAAAAATATTTTCAGGTCAAGGATTCAATAAAGAAATCGACTTGGAAAATGCCTTCTCAGACAGAACACTGTTTGGAGGAATCGTGTTTTTACCTGCATCGCATAATGAAAGTGGGTTTTCTGAAAACATAACGTACAAGATCCGACTCAGGGCAGAGCAGCGGGCAGGCATAACTGGAGGTCCAGTTGGCGATTGGTTCACGGAGGCCATGATGCCATTCTCTTCCCTCGTCGGTCCTCGTCAGAAAAATTCCTCCAAAGGAGGAAATGTTCCTGGTGAGTTCATTTGGATATTTGGATAACATTAATTCCATGCTAGGAAGATGATTCAAAAAATCTAATTGAATTTTAAAAGGCTATTTCTATGAAGGATTCTTGACCCTTCAGAGAGCAATAGATTTTAGTATAATATCCGAGATAAATAAGAGCCCGACAAATAAAACAACCCTCCTGAAGAAATTTGCATTTCCTCCGTACCTGGACGACGCATTTGTCTTCATCCTGCAAACGCAGTTTCCTTTCATCATCATGCTCAGTTTTATTGTCATCGCTCCTTCAATATGCAGCGAGGTTTGCTATGAAAAGGAGAAAAGGCTCAAGGTAATTTGTAATTGAATGAATGAAAATTATTACAAAGTAAATTTTGAAAATAACAAAGTTTAATTGCAAGACATTGTTGCAGTACCATGGGCAGGAATTGAACATTTTGTTCAGTAATTCCTGTTGAACTTGAATATTATAATCTAATTATTATTATTATTGCAACTTAAAGTGAAATTGAAATATAACGTTCACAGGAATATATGAAGCTTCTTGGACTCAACAACTTGACAAACTGGTTTGCATGGCTTTTCAAGTATGCCATCTTCATGGTACTGTCGGTCACCTTCATGACAATCCTTTTCCACGTCAAGCCTGGAGGAGCTGCTGTCATTTCCTACACCCATCCTTCAATCACATTCGTCTTCCTCTTCTTGTACACTCTGTCCATCATCTCGTTCTGTTTTGCAATCACGACATTTTTTAACAAAGGTAACCCACCATTGCTACTGTTGCAATAACACTTCGTTATCATTTCGACAATATTTACAATAGATTATTAAATTAAAATATTTTCATAAATTGAATATCACTAATATTTATTTAATGGAATTCAATTTTTTTTTCAATTCTGGATCTTTCTGAATTTTAGCCAGTTCGGCTGCAGCTGCCGGAGCATTAGGATTCCTACTGACATACTTCCCTCAATTCTTCCTTTACTTCACTTTTGATACGATGGGAACAAATGCAAAGATTCTTCTGTCTTTGATTCCCAACCTTGCAATGGCTCTTGGATGCAGAACCATTGCAAAGTTTGAGGGCATTGGTGAGTTTATCTGCCTCCTATTTTGCCAAATAAGTATTTAATCAATTTAATTATGTAATGTATGAGCATGGTAATCTATATGATAATGATAATAAATAATATTTTGTGTTGCAAAAGGTGTTGGAGTGCAATGGAATAAATTAAGTTGGGGACCTGACACTTACGATACCTACTCCATGCTGCATGTAATGGTGATGCTCATTGTTGACATCATCATATTCATCATCATCACGTGGTACGTTGATTCCATCAGACCCGGGGAATTCGGAACTCCGAAACCATTTTACTTTCCGTTTCAGGTAATTTACTATTAACTGTTTAGAGTTTTAAACATTTAATAGAGATTTTGAATGAAAGTAAATCTTTTTTTTGTAATTTAAGTGATAATTTTGAAGTTAATAACAATAAAAACAATTAAATAATAGACTGTATTTATTACATGATTTAATTTTTTGGATCATAGTAAAAAATTGTCCAAACATTTAAAAATTATTCGTCACTTTGAAGAAAAAGTACTGGTGTGGGGGGAGATCCAGTGATGACATGGATCACCTCTTTGAGGAATTCCCCGACTATGGCTCCAGGGCTGACCTTTTTGAACCCAATCCTCAAAGTTCACAGATTGGAATCAAGATCAGACATCTGACCAAAGTATGCCTCCAATATCTGGCTTTTACCATCCACTGTTCTTATCAAAATTCAATATAAATAATTGACATAAAGACCAATTTGGTATCAGTGATTCTTCTTTCTATCTTTTTTTTTCTCATCTTTGATTTGATTCGATAAACAAATCTTTGTGATGTTCGCAGATATTTTCCAAAAAGTCAAAACCCGCGGTAAACGACCTGAGTTTGGACATTTGTGAGGGCAAAATAACTGCACTTCTCGGTCACAATGGAGCTGGAAAAACAACTACAATGTCCATGTTGACAGGTTTGTCGTGGATGTGATTGAATTTCTATGTTTTGTTAATTAATCATTTTTATTTTATTAGTTTGAAACTTTTATTTTGAAATGACCTCTTATCTAAATATCAATTGCTCAATTTCTCATAATAATAATTATTGTTATTACTATTATTATTATTATTATTATTATTATTATTATTGTTATTATTATTATGGCCACGACATTATTTTATGAGCATTTAATTAAAAGTTATAAGTTTTTTTTATCCTTTGTGAGATAAATAATTTTTAAATATTTTTTATTTTTCGTGATAACAGTTATGATTACTTTAATACGCCCTCTTATAAATCGTGAAGTATTAAATCGTTATGTTTTTGTGTTCAACAACTCAGGGTTTATGCCCCCAACGAAGGGCACTGCCTTCATCAATGGCTCCAACATAAGACAGGACATGGACAACGTTCGCAAGAGTCTCGGTCTTTGTCCGCAGTTCAACATTCTTTTTGATTCTCTCACCGTGGAAGAGCATCTCATCTTTTTCTCTGAAGTAACTTGACTTTATTATATCTTATTTATTTATTTGTTTATTTATTTATTTATTTATTTATTTATTTATTTGTTTGTTTATTTTTTATTTTTTTTTATTTATTTACTGTTTTAACCAATTAAGCCCAATTTATGGGCAAATTAATTCCAAACAAACATTTTATTATGTTAAACAGTTAAATATATAAAAAATAAACGTATATCTTAAATGACCTACGTAAAAGGAAAGCATGAATGCGACACGCATGAATGACTGCAAAGTTTACACATCATAAAACATAAAATTGCAGCTGAAAGGATGCAAGAAGCACGAAATACGATCAGAGGTTGACAAAATGATCGGGTTGCTGAAGCTGGAAGATAAAAGCAATGTGGATTCAAAGTCTCTTTCTGGTGGTATGAAGAGGAAACTCTCAGTTGGAATTGCTCTCATTGGTGGATCCAGGGTAAAATTAGAATTACTTGAGTTTTAGTATTTAAGAGCACAATTCTTTTAAAATTTTAAAATTGACATTAATTTCTTGTATTTATTATTGAGTTTATTTTTGGTTACATTAAATGGAAATAGTTTTGATAAATTAATTGTGACAAATGTTTTAAAATTCGCTCGCAGTTTGTAATTTTGGACGAGCCCTCATCAGGAATGGATCCTGAAGTGAGAAGACACATGTGGGATGTTTTGAAAAGCCAGCAGAAGGGAAGGACCATGATACTGACCACTCATTACATGGACGAAGCCGATTACCTCGGCGATAAGATCGCCATCATGGCGGACGGCGCCGTGCATTGTTACGGCTCGTCCCTATTTCTGAAAAGAAAATACGGTGAATTATTAATTGAAACTGATTTTGCAATTTGCAAATCAACAAAAAGTCTGCTTTCAATAGATTCGCTCGTTAATTAAAAGCTTTAGAAAACGTGTTTTTTTTTTCTTTTTTAATCATTAGAAATTCATTAATCGTAATTATTCGAGCGAATTATTCCCGAGCAGGTATCGGATATCACCTGACGATGGTGAAAACGGGCGACTGCGACTCGACGAAGGTGGATCGCCTGATCAAGGAAAACGTCGCGGACGCTCGGCTGGAGAGCAGCGCCGGTGCGGAACTGGCGTACGTCCTTCCGAAGGAAAGTTCGCCGACCTTTTCCTCGCTGTTCACTCAGATAGAAAAAAACGGGAAGGATCTTGGAATTGCAAGTTTTGGAGCATCTGTGACGACGCTCGAAGAAGTTTTTATAAAGTGGGTTTGAAGTTGAAAAGTACCTTTTTGCTTGAACTTAATTAGAAATTCAGCAAGTAATTTATGGATAATAATAATAATAATAATAATAGTAATAATAACGGTAATAATAATAACTTAAAAAATAATGATGATGATGATGATGATAATCTGTTTACTTAAAAAATATGCGCATTAGAGTTGGGGAACTGTGTGAACAAGAAAATGATGAGGAAGAATCATTGAAAGAGCCATTAGCACTGAACAACTCTCAGGACTTTAATTCATCAACCACAGGTAAATAATAATAATAATAATAATGATAATATTAATAATGATAATAATGATGATTACGGGAAAATAATATTCTGAAATTAAGTCATCATATTCTGCTTTGACCATCAAATCTTAAGTCCTTATCAACAAAAGTGACTTTGTTTTCAATGACTTTTAGTCACAACCAGTAACCTCAGGTGATTGCATAGAAATCAATGGTCGCGTGTTTTCATAGAAAAGACCTTCAGTTTTCGAGAGCCTTCAATGATTATTATTATTACTATTATTACTATTATTATTATCCCACTTATATTATTATTATTATTGTTGTTGTTGTTATTATTATTATTATTGTTGTTGTTGTTATTATTATTGTTGTTGTTGTTATTATTATTGTTGTTGTTGTTATTATTATTATTATTGTTGTTGTTGTTGTTATTATTATTGTTGTTGTTGTTATTATTATTGTTGTTGTTGTTATTATTATTATTAGTCATTTGCATTGCCACGTCTGACGTAAAATTGATAACAAAAGTTCTTGAGTATGTCTCCGATAAGGACGTAGAAAAGTAGGACCACAGTGGTGGGGTGTGACTGAATCACTTAATACATTTAATCTTCATGATATCAATTTACTTGTAGTCACAGAAATAAAATTATTTTTTATTTGTGTCAATTTAATTTCTAATTATTGTGAATTACTTTTTATTTCAATTATTCAGCTGTTGATGACACCCAGGACATAAGAGTTCAAGGCTTAAGGCTGACATTTTTGAGGACATATGCAATGCTTCACAAGAGGTGTTTGCACACCTGGAGAAATAGGCTGATATCGCTCATTCAAATCATCGTTCCCGTGTCTTTTGCGATCATCGCTTGTCTCGTTTCGTATGCAATTCCAAAGAAAGTGGATCCGCCTCCTCTGATGCTCAATCTTGCCAAGTACAAGAATCCGGTCACCCTTTACGCCACTCCCAATGGCACTTCGGCGAACCTCGAATGCTTCGAAAGGGCCCTCCGCAAGATCCAAGGTACCTCCGCGTACCTGAACAACGGATCCTTCGAGTACTCGGACGAAAGCGACATGGACAAGTACATAGTACGACTGGCAAAAGACAACTTCTACGATTATCGAACGAGGTATCAGTTGGCAGCCGTGGTAGGTTCCGATTACTTGATGGGACTTTACAACGACGAGTCTTATCACACCATTGCCATGGCTCAGTCTCTGATTGATAACGGTTGGCTCCAATGTACCTCTCTGACCTCGTCTTCGTACAGGATCAATACCATCAACCACCCTTTACCATGGACTGCAAATTCTAGGGCCACAAAGAGCATAACTAGTACCAATATGGTGGGCTTCACCTTTTCCTACCTGGTCATGTTTGGCCTGGCCTTCTTGATCGCCACCTTTGTCGTGTTTCTCATCAACGAGAGAGCATCCGGTGCAAAGAGCAGCCAGTACATCAGCGGGGCGTCGTCGGGCACCTTCTGGCTCTCGACTTTCGCTTGGGATTATTTCAACTTCTTGATTCCCTCGGTTCTGGTCATCGTGGTGATCGTGGCATTTCAAATCGATGGATTTTCGTCGGGAGTTAATCCGGGGTGAGACGCGTTCTCGTTAGTTTCGAGCTTGAAGTTTGGAGCCTACGATTTAAAATAGCAATTAAGTTGTCCAGTTTTAAATTGAAAATATCTTTTTTTAAGATTTATATTTTTGGGACTGTTACTGTATGGTTGGTCGGTACTTCCTTCGACCTATCTTCTGTCATTCCTCTTTTCAAAAGGGTCGTCAGGCTTTGTTTGGTCCACTGTGATCAACATCTTTACAGGTCTTTACTTAATTATTTAATAATTCATTCAATTATTTACTTAATTCATTTAATTATAAAACAAGTTGAGTGCTTTTGTTTTATTTAAATTTCTAAAAGTAAAATATCGTTTCAAAGGCACGGCTTCAGCTCTCGCGATAGTCATCTTGAAAGCTCCTCAGTTGGATCTGTTGGACGTGGGAAACAAGCTGGAATGGTTCTTTTACGTTCTCTTTCCCAACTTCTGCTTCGAAAAAACTCTTCAGGACTTGTTCACGAATTATCAGAACACGGAAATCTGCAAAGTAATAAATCCCGGAGGCTGCGTGCCCGGAAGATCCAGCCCGTGTTGTCCAGGTCCGAATCGATCCAAAATTACGATCGTCATTCAAAAATACGAGACAATCAATACTCAAGATCTATGATGTTTTGTTTTCATAATTTACAGAAACATGTGGAAGCACGTGCCTAGGGACCCAGCAGGACGTCTTTTCCTGGAATTTTCCCGGAATCGGAAGATCCTTGACGTTCATGGCCGTCCAAGGACTGGCGTTCTTCCTGATCTTGTTTCTGGTCGAGTCGGATGTTGTCAACGTCGTCAGGACGAAACTGTCGCCTCAAGTGCTGCTGGTAGACGAAGACACGTCCGTTCATCCGAGCACTTTGAATCTGAGGGAGGAGGACGATGACGTTTCTGAGGAGAAATCCAAAGTAATGAACTTGAACAGCTCTGAACTGGCGTCTGACGACAACATACTCGTACTGAAGCAGCTGACCAAAAGATATTCTGGTAACTTTTTGGCAGTGAACAAGCTTTGCTTGAAGGTGAGAACAACGTTTAAATCATAAGAGAAATTAAATTTAATCAATACTATGAAATGATCACTACTATGGTGCTGATGAGACACGTCTTTTTGCATTTTGATGACATCAGTGGTGATGGTGACAAAGCCAAAGCAACATTTGAAAAGAGAAAGTTTGTTGAAATTTTTTTCTTCAAATTTTTCCAAGGTCCCACGGGGAGAGTGTTTCGGACTTCTTGGCATCAACGGAGCAGGAAAGACTTCGACTTTTAAGATGCTGACGGGAGACGAAACGATCAGCGGAGGAAACGTCTTCATCCGAGGAATCGACGTCGCCCGTCAACTGACTCGGACGAGGCAGCACGTCGGCTACTGTCCCCAGTTCGACGCGCTCGTGGACCAGATGACGGTCAGGGAAAATCTGGAACTGCATGCCAGACTGAGGGGAATACCGCAGAGAAAGATAAAGAGGCTCATTGTTGAACTCACTAACAAGCTGACCCTATCCAAATACATCAACAAAATGGCCGGAAAACTCAGGTCTTGAGATTCATCTGCTTTTAAGTAGTTTGCTAAAAAAAATAGGCAGCAGTTTGGTAATTTTGGTTAAATGATAAAGTTGAACTTTATTTAACCGAGTAAAATCAGATTAATTCTTCATTGATTTTTTTTATGCACAAACATAAATGCATGTTTTATTCATTTAAAATTTATTTCTTAATAATTTAATAACATTAAACTGGCTTTTAACCGCAGTGGTGGAAACAAGAGGAAGCTTGGTGTTGCAATCGCTTTGGTCGGAGATCCACTTTTGGTTTTCCTCGATGAACCCAGTGCCGGCATGGATCCGGTGGCCAGGAGGGAATTATGGAACTCTGTGTCAGCCGTCAGGGATGGTGGAAGCACCATCATCCTCACGTCCCACAGGTATCAAAATCTGGATTTTTTTTGGCTGATTCTTTTTGCACTTGTTTTTATTAGTTTGTGGAATACTGTATAAATTTGTTTTTTTGCCACTTTACTTGCATTTATTAAAATACAAAACAAGTTTTGGTTTCAGATGAGATTTCATTTGCAGTCAAAGAACTGCTTTTATTTTTAGTTAAGTCACAAAAAAAAACTACAAAATTTAAATTTTGCACAAAACAAAAACATTTGTTAGCAATTTTGAAGCACTTCCTATCAAATGATACAAATAATTCTTGGCACATTGTGCTAAATTTCATTTGCATTCGTTTTTCATCCTTCAAAGCATGGAAGAATGTGAAGCACTCTGCACGAGACTGGCGATCATGGTGAATGGGCAGTTCAAATGCCTGGGCAGTCCCCAGCACCTCAAGTCCAAGTTCGGTGCCGGATACTCGGTCATGTTGAAGACCTCGCAGGTCCACGACCAAGGCACGAACTCCGTCCTGGTCGGAGACGCCAAAGACTTCGTGACGACCAGGTTTCCCGGAAGCATGCTGGAGTTCGAAGGGGAGGGAATGCTGAATTATCGCATCGAGAGATCGATCCCGGGAGCGACGCTGGGCAACATATTCGGACTGCTGGAAGGCTCGAGAGAAGCCCTGCAATTGGACGATTACTCCGTCGGGCAGGCGACACTGGAGCAAGTCTTCATCAACTTCGCTCGGACTCAACGCTCCGATGAGGAGTCTAGGAAAGCCGTCAGGAAGAGCAAGTGTCGAAGCGTCTGCTGCTGCTGCTGCCTGCGGAAGTCTTCCGACGACGAATGAGGATTCCTAACTCTAACCCTAACCCCTAACCCCAACCCCAAAATAAAATTTGTCGTCTGCTTACGTCGTGCATTCCGAAGATTTTCGATTCAAAATATTCTGCATTATATTCAAAAAAAACATTCCATTTTCAAGTTCTTGATGTTTTTCACTTGAACACTTAATTCAATTTCTTTTTTTTTTTTGTCTTATAATCTATTTCACCAATTTTTCAAATGCCTCGTGAATTATTCTCAGCAGTTTTCATCATGTACGTGTCATTATTATTTTATGCAAAATAATTATTATTGTTGTTGTTGTTGTTTTAATAATATTTTATAATTTTATAAATTGGTGCATCTCAGTCCTCTGAGTCATTTGTTATTTATTTTTATTTGCAATCAATCTCTCATTTCGTGAATTCATTTAATATGTTGACTTTATTTGTTGCTTTTTGCAATTTTCCTCGAGCGGCTTCAAAATGCAGGCTCAGATTTGCAGGCATCATTTGAAATTATTCCTAAATTTATTGCTGATAATTCACTGCAGATATACAGTGATGATATCCATCAGACAATCACTCACATAGGAAATGGTTATTGTTTTGTTTCAACCTTTCCAAGAGATCCAAATGATCCAAACTTGTTGCCTCGATGAAGATCAAGTCTTTCTTATGTTCTGTTATTGAAATTTATTTCAAATATCTCAGATATGAGGTGCATAATATTCTGTTTCTGACAATATAATATTGATCTTTTATAATTTTGAAAGTTACTATATGAAGAATTCAACTTCCGAGAAAGAATTGTTTTTAATTTTCTGGTTTGAGAAGCTTAATCATTGTCGGATTTTATATTAGGTCTTTTTTTAAACAGAATTGTGATAGAATTTCTTTTATTATATCAGTTTAACCACAATAACAATAATAAAAACTTTAATTGTAATAATAATGGTCAATCTTCTTCTGTGAATCTAGTATCAATTAAAATTTTCATTTTTTTGCATGAATAAAATTGATGTTGACGTGTGAAAGTCAATGGGGAATTTAATCATGAATGTCTGAAAGAATGAAGGGTGAGGAATGGGTTTTGTGTGGAGATTGCAGACAGAGATTGGCCTTGGGAACCTCAATGTTTGCCCTGCATACTTTGCTCAGCGACGTTGAATTAGTGAACAATGGTTCGAGCCTGAGACTGAGAAAAGTTATCCGATATTTGTAAGTATCTCATTATCTTCTTTTTACGATTGATTTTTCTTTTTCAAGTTTGGCTAAGATTACAATGTTAAGAGTCTATTAGTACAGCAGCGCCTCTAGCGGCATTCCGGAACTACTAACGCTCTGTTTTTCCTCTGGCCCACTTAGAGATTGATTACCAACTATGGATTGGTCATCACAGGCATACTTTCGTTGAATCATATCCCAGCATTGTGTTCAGGCTTTGTCTAAATAAAGGGCTTGCTGGTGTATTAGTAATAGTTGTAGTTGTTAGCGCACCTAACAATAGAAGGCAGTCGCGACTCAGCATTAGTTTCATTTCGAACTATTGTGAGCGCGGTGAAACATGTTGTTGAAGTGGAACTTTTAAGCTACAACAACCACAAAGAGATTTCAGAACTTGACGACATCTTTTTTGAACAAAATCGTAGATATAAGTATAGACACACCTATACTTCTTCCGCGCGGAGTACAAGCGAACATAATCACAAAGAACTTTAAATATTAACGGATCGTGCGTCTATTATTCATAGCAGGAAGAAACTTGTACAGGTGCCGAATCAGGTAAGAGTTGCTTTTCTGATAAATTCTGGGCATTTTTTTTACTTCTCTTAGGATTATGTTGTTGTTATTCTGTTCGTATTCGATTATTTGTAATCCAGTTATTCGAAATGTGTAAATTTATGTGCCATGCGCACGAAAGGGCGATTATACAATTCGCATGGATAATCACTTAATTAAATCAGCGAACGACGAACATTTTGCAGGAACTAGTACTTGTGCTTAAGAGTCAAACTGGAATTCAAAGTAAAGATGAATAGTATTGTCGTCGTATCGTCAGTTCTCCTGCTTATGGTCAGTTCTATCGCTACACAAGTGACGAACACGACTCAAATAGAGAACTCGACATCTATTTCGTGTACCATTGTTCTAGCCAACAACATGACAACCGAATTGCTCCGTCATTATTTCAAGAGCAACACTTCTAGCGGCACGGTGTACATGGTGTACTTCAGACTAAAATACACGAACACTAGTGGATCCGTAAACACGTTCGACATTCAATTGAATGACACTTTCGAGCCTGACCTTTGGGTTTGGGCTGCAGGGAAAGGCAAGAATTTATTGCGACTTCCAGTTGACTACAGGATTCTTTCGTTGGGTTTGCTTACAATTCAAGCAGCAAATGTTGAAATCAACTTCGATTCTTCCACCTACAAATGCCTCGAATCTCTCCCGACCGATATGGCCATTCATACCATCGGCAAATATATAACCGAGAATGTCACTGCCAACGATTCTTCAACTAACATAGATACTCAGGGTCCAATAATCTGTAGAAGCGTCTTTGCTTTTGAACACAATTTGTACGGCAAAAAGGGAATCGGCTTTGATTGTTGTGCTCCGTCGGGAGGATCAATTTACGTTTGTGATCAATCTTACAGCGACGCCTACGAACTGGTTTGGTACGGTCCCATAGTTCTCATGTGTTTCATCTACCTCATTGGGATCGTTCACTTCTACAAACTCTACAAGACGTCCTTCCAGCAAGTACAACTCAGACGTTTATCAGGATTCCATAAAACCGTTGAAGAAATCAAAATGGATGTTTTCAATCGCATCGTCCTAAACACGGAAAGATGGGCCAGGATTCAAACGCCTGAAGCTCTGATCGCTCTTCGCGAACGATGTGGATTTCTTGACGTCATTGGAATTGGAAAGAAAAGCCACTCGAACATCGTTACTTTTCTGAGGGTAATTTTCACAATCTGCCTGTTTATTGGTTACTATGGAATTTGGGGAATCTTTCTCAGAGTTTATTACGACCAATTGGGTACCACGATGAAGAGATTGGATGATTCTCAGAAAGTCTTTCTCAATGTCATCGGTCATATTGGCTGGATATTTTGTAGGAAAGACCTCGGAATTTACTATTATACAATTTTTGAAGTCATCTACACAGCCCTTGTGCCGTTTTTTGTTTTATATTCCATTGCCTCGATCTGGTACAAGAAGAAAGTTAGCGCTATGCAACTGGATCCCAACAAGCCCATCGAACTTACGTGCCGAATTTTCCACAGATTTTGCAATACAAGCTGCGGAATAGCCTTGCAGTATGTTGCCGTTTTGTTCACCGTCATCCACTTTGTATTCCTGGGTGGAGTGTTTATTTCCTACCTCATTTACATGGTAGGACTCGGTATCTTCGCCAACATTGATGTCGTTTCTCCCTGGTTGATACCAATCGCATTGTTCATTCACTTTTTGTCGACCGTCTTTGACCCAGCTTATGCCAAATACAAGAGCGTCAAAGAATCGTTGTTCAGCATTTGCTTTGAAGAGTTCAAAAGTCTTATTATTAAACAAAACAAGGAAATCTTCCTTCCGAGAGATCTCATTGAAAATTTTTACATTCCAAACTCACGAGCGCTTTTGTATGCGTGCTTTTTGAAACTGCTGTGGGTCCTGTCGTTGCTGTTGCTTTTGCTACTAGTCGTTCTGACACTGCAGTACCCTTACAACACCAAGTTGACCTCCATCGTACCGTTCCTCGGGGTTCAGGTCATCTTCGTGCTGCCCTACCTCACGAAGATCATGTACGTCAACAACCAAGTCAGTCCCCTCGAGGAAACCGTCATGAAGAAAGACCTGCACAATTACGTCAAGCAGTACATCAAAGACAGACCGGAAATGAAAGTCATGGAAACCCAAATGAACGGAAAGGATAGCGAGAGTGGGAACTCTCTGCAAATAAGCACTGAACTTCAAAACCGCTTGGATATCGACACCAATGCTCTTGTCAGTGCGGCTACCGAAGTTGTGAAGAAGTTAAAATTCTGATGCTTTCAGTTTATTTATTTTCTTTTCCTTACCGGACATTGCTCTTGATGATCAAGACCGCCTGACGACATGTTGACTTTGTTCATTTGGCAAAGAAATAGTTTTATTTAATTTTCGTAAAAAAGGGCTTTATTTTCATAAAATAACATCTCGCCAATGTTACGACATAAGTCATTTGCTTTTCATTCTGAATCCAAAGCATCTTCAGCTTTCTTTTTTGTTGATGGAATTTTTCAAATGGTGAAATATCAAAAAGTAAGAATGTACTTCTTTCCAGTTGGAAAATAATTCGTTTAAATCAAAACTTTTTTGTATTTTTGAATTAAATTTATATAAATAGCGTGATTAAATGGGCTGCTAAGTCTTATGTTTCAAATCGAAATGAAGCTTCTGCAAAAAAACAGGGAGTACAAAATAAATAAAGTAATCGCACGCGAATTTATTTTACGGAATGAATTTCGTCAACGTCTTTCCGATAGTTTCGCTACAAATACTTGTGTAGGATTAATCAGGGCAGTTCGAAATTAGGTTAAATTAGTTACTTTATTATAAATTACTTAATAATTATTCATTATTTGCATATTTAAACGTTACTTCGATTTTTATAAAAGAAAGCATCAAATGGGTATAAGTCGATATAAATAATTTTATTTCAAAAAAACATTTCTTTTAATGAGAACGTAGTCAGAGAAACAATTTCAAGTATTAGGCCACAGTGTGGTTATCACTGGAACTGACGAGATGCTGCTGAAGAAACAAACTTATGATCTGGAATCGTAAAACAGCCGGGTATAGTTCCGGAGTTCTGATA
The DNA here is from genome assembly GCA_034509925.1 of Hirudinaria manillensis. Lineage (NCBI taxonomy): Eukaryota > Metazoa > Annelida > Clitellata > Hirudinida > Hirudinidae > Hirudinaria > Hirudinaria manillensis. The sequence continues at coordinate 8,554,984 of CM067530.1, read as the reverse complement.
GAAGTTATTGCTGTTGGAATGATACATCACCTGGTTAGATTGAGGATTCAAGTAAGGCTCATGGAAAGCGTTCCAAGTCCAATTCTGCTGTCCAAGACCGCTGACACAAGAATCTTCTGAATGTCTGGAATGATTTTGCAAAGTAATTTGATCCTTAATGACTTCAGAGGATCTTTCCTCGTTTGGTTCACAAAGATTTGTGTTTCTCGGTGACGTTTTGTCACCGCATTTGAACCTTTTCTGTCTCCTCAACAAACATCCGTTTCTGAACATGTCACCAGCGTCGGGATGAATTGTCCACAGGTGTCCCTTGCCAGGTCTTTCAGCACTCCGTGGTACCTTGATGAAGCAATCATTGAAGGAGAGGCTGTGTCTGATGGAGTTTTGCCAGCGACGTTGGTTGGTTCTATAATATGGAAAGTTGGAGGAAACTATGCGATAGATGTCGTGCAAAGTGCACATTCTCTCTGGGAAACTCTCTATAGCCATGGCTATGAGGCTGATGTAAGAGAATGGGGGCTTCGGGTAGCCATATTCCGGATGATACTTTGAGAAGTAAGGGATCTCCTTTCCAGAAAACATCAACGACGTTTTGAATTCGTTCCCGGAAAAGCAAGAATTCGATGAGTCGGATTTCAAAGGCAGTTCACCTTTCTGAAGTTCTCCGTCGTTGCATGTCGACTGCGAATACACGTAACTACAGTTATCGTCGTAGTCGTAGGTCGTATTAAAGCAGCGCTTTATAATTCCAACTGGTTCCAAATTACCACTGGTAGACGAACATTCCGCACGATCAACTTGGACATTTTTCAAGTCGGATACGCAATCGAATCGAACACTTCCATTCATGATTTAAATCATTTGTTGAGAAAAATAGTGTAAAGTTTTAAAACCACAGAATCCTCAAAATGCAGCAATTAAAAGATGGAGCTGGCGATCGGTCCACTAAGAGAACCATTCTTATTGGCTGGAGTTTCCAACGATGACCACGCATCATTGGTTGATGCTAGAAGTGACGAAGCGAAGGCCACACCTCTTCCGGTCTCCGGTTTTCATGGTACTAGGAAAACATGGAACCGTGTACGATGAAATAGAAAATGTTTGCAATATTTATTTCTAATATTTAACAACAATAATTAGAATTATTGGCTTGACGTATAAAGGGAGTTCAAGAACTATTATATTTAAGTTATTAATATTATTGTAATTAATAATAATTATTAATATTTGGCGATATTGTTGTAACTCTAAGAGATATAAGACTCTTTCGTTTTTATCAGAAAGTACTTTTATTTCAGATTTATTATATAATTTAAATATCTAGACCTAATGCATTAATATATCCAAAATAATTTGATAATTATTTCGCGAAGGAAAGAATGAATGAAAGAATGAACGAATACATGAATGAATAGATCGGTTCCTCAACCACGGGAAGGTAAGGGTTGGCAGGGAGATGCCTCTCTGACTTGAACAGTTTGCCACCGAAGTGACTGATTGATTGATAAATAAAAATTTAAAAAAAATAAAAAGGTTTTAAAAAAGGTCACTACCTACCAACAAAGTAGAATTCTCCAATCTACCCCCATATCTACTAATTTTTTATAAAGGTCATGATCTAGATTCAAGACATTTAGAGATTAAAACAATTATAAATGATAAGTTATTTTAAAAAATATTCAATAACGCATGATAACGTCGTGGGTTGCAAAAGGAAAAGTCAAAGCAAGCGGTCATTGTGAATTCCTTTTATGAATGAAGTTACTCTCGAGAATGTAAGTATCTTTCCCTATGGGACTCCGTGGGCCACAAGAAGCCAATCTTAAGCGGGAGAAGATCGCACGCCCCTTTGCAAAGACTCCAACTCGATTATGAACTTTGAACTCGTGGAGTGCTTCCAGATGCACGAGGAGTTCTTGTGTTTACAATGTCCTCGTGCCAGTCAGAATACTTCCTTCTTTCATCTCCTTACGTAAAATTAATATACATTGCTGAATAATAAAAGTTGTTTATTGATTATTATTATTATTATAAAACAATCCCGAATATAATTTCAACTGCAGTATTAATTAAACCATTTTTTATTAAATTTAACGGGTATTGTACATTTTGTGACGTAATGACAGCCAGTCATACTAACTAAACAAGTCATTAAGTAGATATAAGCTAAAATCTTCGTGTTGAAAGTATATCTTAATTCTACAACAAATTACTTCTACAAATTGCCATAGCCAGCGTTCCACGGTGGGAGGAGTTTTAGACGTCATGTGATTCCAGAGACCACGGAGAGAGCCCATCATCCCTATTCGGTAGGGGCCGCTCTCTTAACGAACGAACGGAAGTGGATAGTAAATGCACTCCTATACCAAATATAAAAGAACTTATCTTTTGAATTCGTAAAAAAAACCGTGAACCAGTCGGAAAGCGACTCTCACCTCCCCACTCGTCTGAGACGGGTATATACTTAGTAATAATAGTTTATAAGGTTGATATCGTGAAGGTATAAGAGTTTGTAAATATATATGCTTGCAAAATTGTAATTAATAATATAATAAAATTAATGAGGCCATTCGTTTCCAACGCGATGCTCTAAGTAATGATTTTATTATTGATTTACTTTTACATCACATTTTGCTTGAATTTAGAGGGTTGACAACCTTCTGATGCTATGCGGAAGTTATGTTTCTAATTCACTCACGACTACAGTCATCACAGTCGATCGAAAATTTATTTCGCCCTGCTCTTAGAAAAAGTTATCTTTAATTCAACAAAAAAAAATAGAACCAGTCGGAAAGCGACTCTCACCTCCCCACTCGTCCGAGACGAGAGAGAGCGTTCATCGACGGGAGAAGTAGTGGACGTCTTCGTTTCCAAAGACGACCAAACCACGCCAACCCTTCCTCGCGCTCAGTGAGAGGCGCCGAGACTCGTCATCCTGGTTTGGGTACCAGAATCAGTTTTGACTGACGTCCTGGCGAAGTCAACTAAAGAGATGATCCCTAGAAGTATGACTCTGAGGAGTTAGTGCTACTCGCCGGCATATTAAGTCGGAAAAAGGACATCGGTTGTGGTTGTTAAATGTACTATTGAGTTTTAAAACCAAACCAAAAAAATCAATCGATGCTGGGAATTGATAAATTGTTTTGTACGTTCGACAGCTCACATAATGCAGTATAGCTGCTAGAAAGAAGCTCGAAAGAAGATTATTTCGACAGGGGGCGCTTTGGGTAGCGGATATCTACTTAGTGTATTAAAACCGGGTATAATAATAATAGTTAATTTATAAGGCTGATATCGTGAAGATATAATAGTTTGTAAATACATATGCTTGTAAAATTGTAATTAATAATATAATGATAATATGAATTAGGCAATTGATTTCCAGATTTTGTTATTGATTTACTTTCAAATTACCTTTTGCTTGAATTTAGAGGGTTGCCAACATTCTGATGATATTATGTCGAAGTTACGTTTCACTCACGACTGTACACATCATCACAGTTGATCGAAAATTTATTTCGAAAGGGGGCGCCGTGTTTACGAACAAATAAGCCTTAGAAGATGCAGCTTGAACGTAGAAAATTTAATTTTAATTCAACAAAAAAAGTAGAACCAGTCGGAAAGCGACTCTCACCTCCCCACTCGTCTGAGACGAGAGAGAGCGTTCATCGACGGGAGGAGCGGTGGACGTCTTCGTTTCCAAAGACGACCAAACCACGCCAACCCTTCCTCGCGCTCAGTGAGAGGCGCCGAGACTCGTCATCCTGGTTTGGGTACCAGAATCAGTTTTGACTGACGTCCTGGCGAAGTCAACTAAAGAGATGATCCCTAGAAGTATGACTCTGAGGAGGTAGTGCTACTCACCGACATATTAAGTAGGACAAATGAAGTTGGTTGTGGTGGTTAAATGTACTATTGAGTTTTTAAAAATGTTTGTAAATCAATCCACGCTTGGAATCGGTAAATTGTTTTGTACGTACGACAGCTCACATAGTGCAGTATGGCAACTAGAAAGAAGCTCGAAAGAAAAACATTTCGACAGGGGGCGCTCTAGGTAACGGATATATACTTAGTAATAATAGTTTATAAGGTTGATATCGTGAAGGTATAAGAGTTTGTAAATACATATGCTTGCAAAATTGTAATTAATAATATAATAAAATGAATGAGGCCATTCGTTTCCAACGCGATGCTCTAAGTAATGATTTTATTATTGATTTACTTTTACATCACATTTTGCTTGAATTTAGAGGGTTGACAACCTTCTGATGCTATGCGGAAGTTATGTTTCTAATTCACTCACGACTACAGTCATCACAGTCGATCGAAAATTTATTTCGCCCTGCTCTTAGAAAATGTTATCTTTAATTCAACAAAAAAAAATAGAACCAGTCGGAAAGCGACTCTCACCTCCCCACTCGTCCGAGACGAGAGAGAGCGTTCATCGACGGGAGGAGTAGTGGACGTCTTCGTTTCCAAAGACGACCAAACCACGCCAACCCTTCCTCGCGCTCAGTGAGAGGCGCCGAGACTCGTCATCCTGGTTTGGGTACCAGAATCAGTTTTGACTGACGTCCTGGCGAAGTCAACTAAAGAGATGATCCCTAGAAGTATGACTCTGAGGAGGTAGTGATACTCGCCGGCATATTAAGTCGGAAAAAGGACATCGGTTGTGGTGTAGACACGATTCGATTGAAAATGATTGCCGAGATAAAATGTTGAAAATAAAAATCAATTAATGTTTGGAATTAGTAAATTGCATTTGATATTCTACTGTCCATAGTTTGCATTATGGTTGCTCGAAAGGGTATTTCGTCAGGGGGCGCCCTGTTAACGGATTAACGTTAAAGAGGTACTGACCTACTTCATCCTATCAAAGTTTTACTGCTCTATGAAGATAATTTTTTTATTTTATATTATATTTTTTATTGTTACCAAACTATGGGGTGTCCTAATGTTTTCAATGTATGTCTACCATGTCTTGGAAATTGTTGAGAAAGTAAAAGCTACGCCAAGTCGATAAAACTAAAATTTAAAAGTGCACCGATATGTTCGCTTCTAATGATAAGGTTGCATTTATTTATCTGTAGTAATATTAAGATTTTGATCATAGCCCTTATTAAAGTTAATGCTTTTGCGGGGAAGTATGGTGAAAAGAAAAGGATGTTCTCGTAATATTTTTTTTAAACTTGTTACTTTGTCCTTGACAAATCTTCATTTTCAAGAGGGAATTAATTTCAAAAATTTCACGAATAGCAATATTTTTATCATAAAATTTATATTTGATTTGTGTTGTCTTTGTTGCGGTGCGCTGGTCTCATAAATTGAGAGCCTTCCTTCGAATCTGCTTTTTGGACAGCGGTACATCAGAAACACAAACAAAACATGATGTACGGTTACAAACTTTAACGACGTTTCTCACAGTCATTCCAATCATTTTATGTATCTTTAAATTTTTAAATCTATCATTGACCGCTACAATTAAATTGAAAAATTTTAGACTCAACATAGAAGGCTTAACCGTATATTTCCCCTATGATTACATCTATCCTGAGCAGTATTCATACATGGTGGAGCTGAAAAAGTCTCTAGATGCAGAGGTTTGAATTTACAAGTATACTTTTTTCTTATTTATGCCCAAAGCCAGCCATTCTGCTAATGTTTGTGAAAAATCGAATTAATGAATATTTCCAGATAATAATGGTATAAATAAATAAATGAATGATGTAACTCATTTATGATGACTGGAAATTAATTTTTATTAAATCAGGGTCACTGTGTACTTGAAATGCCTTGCGGAACAGGAAAAACTGTGTCCTTACTTTCCCTCATTGTGGCCTACTTGAAGGTGCAGACATTTCACTTAATAAGATTGCATAATGATTGCTTATTACTCAATTCATTGGTAATGAACTCTGATATTAATTAACAATTAATTATCAACTTTTTATTGTTTAGGCATATCCCCACAAAATAAAAAGACTCATATATTGTTCCAGGACTGTACCTGAACTTGAAAAGGTGGAATGTCTTGTGTTTTTTTTGCAAATCATTATTTAATTATTATTAATCATGTTGACGATTTGTTGTTAAATTAAAAAATTAAATTAGTAAGTGAAAATTATTTCAGGTTATTGAAGAGCTTGAGCATTTAGCAGAATATTGGGAAAATACAACCAGACAGCCATTGAATCTGCTCGGTTTGTCTCTCAGCTCGAGGAAGAACCTTTGCATACATCCACGGGTTAATGTTTACAGTGTTTATAGTTTTGTTTAGCTAATATTTTTGCTAATAATGTTGTCTAGTTAATGTCTATAGTACTAAAATAATTTTGAAAACTCAATGTAAAGCTGAACTTTATCAGCATTTGAGTGATTTTGAGTTTGCTGGTTTATTTGAATTTTTATTGAACAAGATTTTCTAAGCTGGTGTGTGTGTGTGTGCGTGCATGTGTATGTTTGTGTGTGCGTGCATGTGTATGTTTGTGTGTGTGCATGTGTATGTTTGTGTGTGTGTGTATGTGTGTCATTTTAGAATATGTTTCCAGGTGAGGCAGGAGAGGGATGGCAAAGTGGTGGATGGAATGTGTCACGGCATGACGGCCTCTTTCGTCAGGAAGAACCGTAAAACAGATGCGACGGTGTCTGTGTGCGATTACTACGAGGTGCTTGTCTTTTTTGTCTTTGCCTTTTGAATTTTTTTTTATTTTAATATTTAATTAACAGATAATGAGTTATAAATGTTTTAAATACATTGAAATGTTGATGCTTTAATCAAGACAACAATGCTGATTGTTTCACTATGTTTGTATTAATCGTATCTTATCAATAAACAATTTTGGGCTTTTTTTATTTTCAGCGTTTTGATGCAGAAGGCAGGGATACCATTTTGCCACCTGGAATTTATGACTTGGTTTGTTGTATTATAATTTATTATAATTAGGAAGGTTCTTATTGGTCCTGAAAATTATGTAATCATTGCTATTTTTAAATGCTTTACCAGGACTCTTTAAAAATCTACGGACAGCAGAAAGGGTGGTGTCCATACTTTTTGGCCCGATACTCGGTTAGTTTTTAATGTTTTGATTTAAAATGTACGTGTAATCGTTAATTGATTGCAAATAATTTCGTGATTGTTTTTCAAATCCGTGTGTTTGTTTGTTTATTTATGCAATTTAATTTTTCCCATTTAAAATTTTTTTGATTTGGTTGTGTTTTTGTCAAAGCCTATTATAGTGTTTTTAAAAAACATTCTTGAAATGTTTCTGAATTAACTTATTTTACATGTTTTACATTTAAGATCACCCATGCAGACATCGTGGTGTACAGCTATTATTATCTGCTCGACCCAAAAATAGCCGAACTTGTCTCGAAAGAGTTGGGGAAAAACTCAGTTGTGGTCTTTGATGAAGCTCACAATATAGGTTCTTTGGTTTCTGAGTTTTTTTTTTAAATTTTGGTAGAATATTGTAATTTTATTTATTTGTGTGTTATTATTTAACAGGTGTTAAGTTTTAAATGTTTTTAGTTTATATAAAAAAATGTTATTTCCACAACAGACGGCGTTTGCATTGAGTCGATGAGTCTCAAACTAACAAAGAAAACTCTAGACAAGTGCTCCCAGAACTTGGACAATCTCCAAAAACAAGTTCAGAGGTTACTTTCCCTGAACATTGCAATTAGATTTATTTGAAAACATTTTTAATACATTTAGCAATTGCTTCAATGACCAGCCTGGTCATTAGCAACCGGAGTCATTAACTTGATGTTTGAGGACTCATTGATTGAGTTATTCAACTTTTTCTCACCTCTTTGAGACAAAATATTTCAAATCAATCTGTTAATCAAATGTTTAAATTGGTGAATGAGGTTGATTGGTGAAGTTGACAATTGAGGTTGATTGATTGAAATTGGTGAGGTTGATGATTGAAGTTGATTGATTGAAATTGGTGAAGTTGATGATTGAGGTTGACTGATTGAAATTGGTGAGGTTGATGATTGAAATTGGTGAAGTTGATGATTGAGGTTGATTGATTGAAATTGGTGAGGTTGATGATTGAAGTTGATTGATTGAAATTGGTGAAGTTGATGATTGAAGTTGATTGATTGAAATTGGTGAAGTTGATGATTGAAATTGGTGATGCAGAATAAAAGAACAGGATGAGGAGAAGTTGAGGAATGAATATCAGAAGTTGGTCAACGGATTAAGAGATGCCCAGGTTGCCAGGGAAACGGACGTCATATTAGCCAACCCAAGTGAGTCATTGGCTGACAATTGCCAATACATAAATTTATAAAATAATTTCAAGTCCATTATTATTATTATTATTTTATTAATGTCTGATAATTATTTGAAGATCTTATAAATCAAAAATGTTCTTTTCAGTCCTACCAGATGAAATTCTTGAAGGTTAAATTTCTTTAAATTGTTTGACAAACCATGCAATGTTCTTCAATTACTTAATTAGTAACATTTGAATTAATTCTCTAATTAATTAATTAACTTTTTAAAATTATTTATCAACTGACAACTTAACGCGCTCACACGCGTCGTCGCCTTCAGAAAGCGTGCCCGGAACAATAAGAAATTGCGAGCACTTTCTCAGCTTCATGAAGAGGTTCTTGGAATATCTTCGCTCGAGGACTCGAATCCAGTACTTTGTCAGGGAGACACCTGCTTCCTTCCTTAGGGACTGCCTGCAGAAGGTCCACATCGAGAGAAAACCATTACGGTTTGTCGATTTATGATTTAACAATTTAATTTATAATTTAACCATTTATAAAACTGGCAGAAAAATAAAGCGTCTAAATTATGTAATCAGCAATAAGTAAGCCAAACTTGCAAGAAAGACTTTATTATATTTTCCAATATTTATTTTCCTTAGATTTTGCACAGAGCGCCTCAGATCTCTCCTCCAGACCCTGGAACTGTCAAACCTCCAGGATTACTCTGGAGTTGGCACCGTGGCCAATTTGGCCACTCTAATCAGCACTTACACGAATGGTTTTTCTTTTAATTTGTTCGCATTATGACTTTAAATTTTTATAATTTCCAAAACAAAATGATAATTAATAAGTTTTAACTCCAGCTCCATTGGTGTTCATTTTAGATATTTAAACAATTTTTTAAAATGATTGTTTTTCTTAAGGTTTCACGCTGATCATTGAACCTTACGATGACAAATCTCCGACAATTTCAAATCCCGTCATGCACTTCAGCTGCATGGATGCGTCCGTCGCCATCAGACCCGTCTTCAACAGGTTCAAGAGTGTTGTTATCACGTCCGGAGTTGGTATTCATTCAGAATTTTGTTTATTATTAAATTATTTATTTTTATGGAAAACCCGTCCTGACTTTTAAGTCATGATTTTTGATTTAATTGGAGTTTAAAAAGTTAACCCTTCTTTAAGACTCTGTCTCCACTGGAAATGTATCCAAAGATACTGGATTTTCATCCCGTTACCATGGCATCCTTTTCCATGTCCCTCACGAGGCAGTGCTTTTGTCCCATGGTTTGATTATTTTTTATTACTTTAGTTCACTTTTTTTTTATAAATTTGATATTTTAATTGAGACAATGTCTATACGAATACAATTATAGCGTTTTTATTGATTTTAATTTTATTAATTATAATTGTTTTTATATATAAAATATTTTTACACCTTCATATTTTTGTGACCCATGCCTTCATGACCTTTGCGTTTAAGGTCGTGTCTCGAGGGAATGACCAGGTTGCACTGACATCAAAATTTGAAGCCAGGGAGGATGTCGGTTAGCTAATAATTAGTTAATAATTAGTTTCGTGTTTCTGTTGTTGATGCCTCAGTTTATTGGATCATGTCATGATTATTATAATCATAATATAATTAACTGATTATATTTTGTGTGTCATCAACCAATCAGCTGTCATCAGAAACTATGGAAATCTCCTCCTGAGCATGGCTGCTGTTATTCCAGATGGTTTGGTCTGCTTCTTTACGAGTTACATGTACATGGTGAGTCATTAATTAATTAATATTCTATGATGAAATAAAGTTAATTATTTGAAATTTAGTTAAATTTTGTTTTGTAATAAGTTTTGCCAAATATAAGAAACATGCTAAAATGTGTATTGATTCAAATGAATACCATTTTCCATTCAGGAATCCATTGTTGCTGCCTGGTATAAATATGTGAGTTCAGTTTTCTTGAGATTTTATATAATACAAAATTATCATAAATATTTAGTACAAAACTTTATAATCTTTTATAAATTTTTACCAGGGCATGATGGATCAGCTGATGAAACTAAAAGTCGTTTTCATTGAAACACCCGACGCACTCGAAACTTCTGCAGCTTTGGCCAGCTATCAGAGGGTGAGTTGAAATTGATTTTAGAAAAATTTTTTTTTTTATTATTTTTGAATTAAGTTCAAATTAATTTAATTATAATTTATCACACACAATTTACGTATTAGTAATTATTCGATCGACAGGTTTGCGAGAGAGGAGGTGGTGCTGTTCTGCTGTGCGTTGCAAGAGGGAAGGTCTCAGAAGGAGTTGATTTTGGTAAATTGGAAGACTTACAATTTAATGCAAATAAATTCAATATATACATATATATTTATTTAATCTGTGTATGTTTCAGAGCATTATTATGGTCGAGGAGTGATCATGTTTGGAGTGCCGTACGTTTACACACAGAGTAGAATTCTCAAGGTTGTTAAGATTTCCTTAATTGTTATATTATTGAATGCAATTAATGTTTCATTAATTAAATTTTAATTTTCTGATTATTTATTAATTTTATTCTCAACTTTGTTAGGCACGACTGGAGTTCTTGAGCGAGAACTTCCACATCAGAGAGAACGACTTCCTAACATTCGATGCCATGAGACACGCGGCGCAGTGCGTCGGACGGACAATCAGAGGCAAGAGTGACTATGGAGTGATGGTGTTTGCAGATAAGGTAAAACAATGGATGAATCAATGATCAAATCAATTAGTTTGTATATATTATTATTATTATTATTATTATTTGTATTAATATTGATAAATTGATTAACTCTGATAATTTGATTATCCAATGAAATGAGATTATAAAAATCTAGGGACAAATAGTGATCCGTTTTAAAGTAATTTTGTGTGCTTATTAAACTTGCAAATGAACTTGTTGTTGAATCCTACAGAGGTTTGCAAGAGCTGATAAAAAAGGCAAGCTACCGAAATGGATCCAGGAATATTTGACAGATGGTGTCTGCAACCTGTCCATCGAGGATGCTCAACAACTGGCAAAGCAGTTCTTGAGAACCCTTGCCCAACCATTTTCCAAGGTTTACATTTTGTTATAAATAATATAATAAATGATTTAAATTATCAAATTGTTTACTGTTTTGCAGGAGGACCAACTGGGGTATTCTTTGTTGACTTTTGAGCAGTTGATGTCGGAAGAAGTGCAAAAGAGATTGGCAGAAAAAGTGCACCAAATTATATGATCTTTGTCCTTGTTAATTTGTAATTGAACTGCAGCAAAAATTATTTTTTATATGAAATTTTTCGTGAAAAAAAGAAAGCTTTGGATCACTGAAGTTTATAGTTTAGTTATTGCCTGAGGAAGAAGTGTGATGCTATTTATCAAGACATAGAGTGAAGACACCTTATAAAACTGAGACCAAACACACTTGCAAGTTGCTTTGTTGGTTGGTCAGGTTTAGGAGAGGTTGCGCCACATGCTTTATAAATAAAAAAAGGATTGTGTTGATTCGTTGGAAGTAAACAAAAATGTTATTCCCGATTGGTCTCTGCTACCGATTCAATAGTCTGCAGGCCCCTTGAGTTCCAGTTCCTGTCAAGTAACATTTCTGCGAGATACTATTTCGCGATGACGTTGTAATTTATTAATATTTGAATTTATTGTGCAACTTTTTAGAAATTGGTTGAGAAAAGTATTAGTCAGGTATAGCGATAAGTGAGCGAATTAGTTGTAGCTAATTCAATACTAACTGGAAAATTGTTACAATGTAAATGATGGAGGCAACAAGTTCTAGATCAATTAGTAGAAGTTCATTATCGTTTGAGATTTGTCCGACATGGTTTATGCTTGTCATTTCTTGTGCTTTTAAATGATGATAAACAAAATTATAATAGAAAAAAGATCTGTTTGGAGGTTTTTCTTTAAAGTAATAATTTAAATTAAATTTTAAATTATCACTTTTAATTTAGTCATTTGTACATATTATTTATACTCATAGTTAGATATTATCGTTCTTGTATTCGAGCGTGTTCTGTTTATATCTCGGTGCGTAAAATGAAAGTCAAATTACTTTCTCGTAATCCTGATGATTACATTAGGGAAACTACGAAGGATATTCATAAAGGTTTGACAAAGCTTTGCCCATCCTAAAGATGTGTTTAGAGATAAATGACAGATGTTATTTGAGCTATCAATTTTACCCAAGAAAGAAAACCCAATACCAACAACATGTTATTACTCTCGAACAGTTCCAAGAAATTATGATCCCAAGCTTCACCCAATGGCTGCTCCAAGGGAATACACAAGGGCCTTGAATGCAGTGAAGCTTGAAAGAGTTTTTGCAAAGCCATTCCTTGGATCGTTAGATGGACACAAGGATGGCATAAGTTGCTTATCGAAGCATCCTCAGAAATTATCATTGTTGTTTTCAGGGAGCTGTGATGGAGAGGTTACAGAAACATTGTTTTTCTCGTTTTAAACATTAAATTCTTTCTTTTGTACCCATTTGGAAACATAACATTACAAAAAATATTACAGAATAAATGTTTTCTAAATGAACTATGTAATTAATTTATCAAGTAAACTATTTCGTGCAAAGGTCCGCATCTGGAATATTCCAAAAAAGAAGTGCTTGACAGCCATCCAGGCACATGATGGATTTGTTAGGGGAATCTGCTTCAACACAAATAATGGATATTTTTATACTGTAAGTTAAATGTTTTTTTTATTTAATTTATAATCAACAAATATCTATCATAACTATTACATAACTACTTCTGTTTGATAATTATTATTATTTTCATAATCAGTGTGGTGATGACAAAGTGATAAAGCAGTGGTCACTTGATAACCTAGAAGACGGAACCGACCCAATGAATTCAATACATGGAAAGGTGAAGCTTAATCTCATTAACTATTATTATTGTTAATTATTATTATTACTAATGTTAACTTATTACTAACATTAACATATCTAATGCATATTCATGGATAAATGAATATCAATAAACACATCTGTTACTGCCAGACGTCATTTAACGGCATGGATCACCACAGAACGGAGAATTTGTTCCTGACTTGCGGTCACCAGATGGATTTGTGGAACGAGGAAAGAGTCGAGCCCGTGTGGTCTTGTAAGGGTGTCAACACTTCCACTTGTGTCAAGTTCAATCCATCTGAGGTAAGTTGTAAACATTTATAAATAATTTTCGTTTAAATAAATTTTAATTTAATATTAATTATTAACAACGTTAAAATTAAAACATTAATTGAAGGGGCAGTTTTATACATAAGTTTGCCTTGATGAAGTTCTAATATATTATTATTTTCAATTTATTAACCTTTAATGCCATTTTAATTACTATACTCAAATAGTCAATTGTTACTTAATTAATTATTCATGTTCTGTAGGTTAATTATGCTGCTGCCACCTACTTGGACAGAAGTGTTGCTCTCTTTGACATAAGACAGCACCAGACGATCAGAAAGGTAGGGTAAATTCTTGACCAATCAATCTCTTAGTTATTATTATTATTATTAACTGCACATAAATATTTTTATACAATTAAATATACGCCATTGTTGCTATTTCTTATATAGGTTATTCTGAACATGGTTTCCAATTCATTGTCATGGAACCCTATGGAACCATTTTACTTCACAGTGGCCAATGAAGACTACAAGTGAGCAATTATGATTATGATTTCTTAATGTCATGTCATGGCTGCTGCATGCAGTTCAAAGGTTCACAAGTTCATAAGTTCATTTGGTTGATGTTTCAGTTTGTACTCATTTGACATGAGAAAATTGGCGGTGCCTGTAAATATCCACAAGGATCACACGGCTGCAGGTTGGTTGTTCTATTTCTGATGTGAATTCCATTTTGAATCTACAGTTTCGAGCTCCAAGCTTATTTACTTATTTGTTGTTTTCATACAAATTTTTAATGATTTGATGGACATATGACGACCATAAATCTTGAGAAAGGAGTGTTTTGTAGATGTTTGTTTGACAATTGATTTTAAACTCCACAGTTCTTGATGTTGATTATTCTCCAACTGGAAAAGAATTTGTGTCTGGAAGCTATGACAAATCAATCAGAATTTTTCCTTCTCTTGGTGGTCACAGCAGGTAGTCTTATTTTCCAGACTTTATTTGATTAACCCTTTTGGATTAATGGTTATTGTAGGTTTCTAGAATAGTTTGTAAAAGTTAATTTATGCTTGATTGAATTAAGATTCTAATTTGAAACAATGTTTTACCTTTTTCAGGGACATTTATCACACAAAGAGGATGCAGAGAGTTGCTTGTGTTCAGTGGTCACCAGATAGCAAGTTCGTGTTCTCGGCATCAGAAGAAATGAACATCAGAATATGGAAAGCCAATTCTGCTCAAAAGCTGGGAAATGTAATTGTTTTTGATCATTAATATTTTGTGTTAATCAAGTCATTGCCTATTTTGATTGAATTAAGGCTATGTGATTAAATTGATGGTTCTTTTAAATTCAATTTTTAGCTAAAACCGAGAGAAAAGGAAGCTTTCAATTATGCAGAAGCATTGAAGGAGAAATATGCCAACCATCCACAAATCAGAAGGATTGCCAGGCATAGACACGTTCCTCGTCACATTTACACTGCAGCTGCTGAAAATAGAATCATCCAGACCTCTCAGAAGAGAAAGTTTGTTTTAAGAATTTTAATTCGTTTATGTTTCTTTGCAACATTTTATATGTTGCACGTGATGAATTTATTTGGAATTACTTATTTACATTATTGTAATGTTATTCAGAGAAGCAAACAGGAGAGCTCACAGCAAGCCTGGAGCTGTTCCTTACGTTCCAGAGAGGAAGAAGAAGGTTGTTGCAGAAGTCGAGTAAATCAGCTAGCTTGCTCAGTCACCTTGCTTCTTTTTGTACATATGTCTTGTGTCGTTATTCGTGAAATAAAGTACGTTAAGTGAAATAAAGTCTTAATTTCACTTATCTTGAGCAATGATGGTGAAAATGTATCGGTCGGCAGCATCTCAGACAGGGATAGGGATGGAGTTCAGTGCGAATGGCTTTTCGTGATTTGGTCCTGTCTGTGGTGATTAATTTGGAAATAAAGGTCCTGGGAGGTCGTGGTCTCTATCGTACGGCGCTGCAGTTGCTGGTATGGACGTGGCGTAATGATTTCTGGTCATACTGGATTTTGGGGGATTCGGACAAATTTTGCTCCAATCATTTGGTGATCAGCCATTTGTCTCGTTTAATCTTGCTTAACTAGGCAATGCAAATAACGATCACCCGAAAGCATAACAAAGGAAATCAGTTTGACTGGAAACAACCATAGTCTGTCTCGGAAAATGTCCGCCCTTTCCTTTTCGCGCAACATTCGGATTGACATTTAAAAAATAAAACATTCAGCATTTTATTTGTTAATAAATATTAAATATATTTTATTGCACATGGTTACAAACGTTTCATTAAATTTTGTTTGTATCAGCGTTTCTAGGATAAGCTGTGAGAAGGGATCGTGTTACCAATGAAGCTTGGAGTCTACCGAGGTTGTGACAAACATTACATTTTCACTTGCAACTGGCAGTAAAAGTATTGGGTCGTTTACCATATCAAGGGATTTTTCTCGTTATTGTTTTTATTTTTCTGCCTTTAACTTTCTCAGAAAATGCTGATTTGGATATATTTTTAACGGGATATACCAACAACACATCGTTAAACTATTGAATTGATTAGAATGGACGAATACGAAGCAATTGCATTTTTGACCGATGTTAATTATGAAAGTAGGACAGATTCGATAAAAAGTCTTCATAATATACTGAAAACTAACAAAGGGAAATGTGTATTCTCTGATAGTTATGAAATTTCTAGAGGATTGGCTGTTGCATTATTTGATAAAGAAATTGATGTGAGAGTTCTAGGACTGAGTTTTGTATATGATTTCATTTGCTGTCTTGAGGATAATGAAGATAATTGTATTCAAGTTTTGATCCCTGCCATATTGACCTGTCTCCAAGATAGCAGAAATGGAGTTAAACTAACATCATTGAATGCTCTTAAAATGTGTTTCAAAAAGACAAAAGACTTCCAGTCATCATTGGACAAATTAATCTCTGAAGGGATTATTTCACAAAACTCAAAAATCAGCAAAGAAGTGATGGCAAAAATACATATTTTGATGGAGGACCACAAAAAAGATAAAAGCCTCACTCCTTTAATTCATGCATTATTTAATCATCTTTCTAACAAGTCCATGCAGCACTATGCTTTTCAGGCTTTGAAAAAGCTAAAGAACAATGCTGGTGATAAAATGTTTTTCTCATGGTGCGTAGATGTTCCAGAGAATTTAATGAAAATTTATCAACACCTCACTGGTGATGTCAGAGGCTCAAGTTCTATAGATTCATTGATGAAGAATGTTGACTCAAACAAAACCAAAGACATTGACTTCGATTACTCAGATGAGAACTGTGAAACTCCATTTGAAGATCTGCAAGTTAGCAGCACTTTGAAGTTTGGATTCCTCCCTACTGCAGATTACAATTCATTGATCAAGTGCAGCAATAGATTTGAGAAGGAGGATGAACTTGAAAGGCTGAAAAGATCTGTAGAATCAAGTCACTTTAACAGGAGCCAGTTACATTATTTCTCTGATTTTGTAGACTTTCTGTTGAAACTCTTTGATGCCAATGACACCAGAGCGAGTGCAGTCTGCCTCGAAATAATCAGAACATTGATCGGCACATTCGGCCAAAAGTTGAAATTGCACCTGAAATTCTTGATGAAGAGCATCTTTCCACACCTCTGCACTGCAATCCCACCATTGAAAGAGGACCTCATGAATACCACAATGAAAATCTTTGAATGCATCAGCATGAAGGACTCTTGTTCATGTCTTTTGGGATTCTTCAAGCATTCTCAAAGAAGGATAAGACAGGAGTCTCTGAATGTGATTATTTTTGCCCTTTCAAAGTTTCCTATCGATGAATTTGACCTGAGGATGATGATTCCACATGTACTGGACCTGCTGCTCGATCCCAAGAAATCCGTTAGACAGGCCGCCATGGAATGCACGGCCCTTCTGGGCAGTCTTCTCGGTCCAGACCAATGCCTAATGGACCACTACTTGGAGAAGATTGAAAGTTTTCCAGCAGGATCTGGAGTGACGAGAGCTGTCAAGGAAAGAATGAAGTTAAGAAAAGTGCCAAAATGTAGATCGGATGGAATTGTGGAATACGTGGCCCTTTCGAGAGAGACAGGCCCTCTTGTTCTCGAGTGGATCTTATTGGCAGGGGTTCACTCGGAGGGTGTGGGGAGGTCGATTAGTACGGACGGTGTCTTCTTGAATCAACAGTCCAGTCAAAATGGCCTATACTCTTCTTACAATGGCGAGAGAAAGGGAACAGATTTCAGCAGCTCATGCAAGGAAATGGTAATTATCAAATGTTTTTTTTAAGACTTGATTGATTCAGTTGTTAAAATTCAGTTGGTCTTAAATTATTTTTATAGCAAGCAACACATTGCATTCACATAGATTTAGCTCAGATTTAAAGATATAGATTGTAAAATAACCACCAAATCTGGTTATTACAATATGGCCTTATGAATGACCTCTTGTTCATAACTCATTAATGTAATACAATTAATCTTGAAATTAACATTATCATAGATTGACTTTGGAGAGAGACTTAATATTATTGAAAATATTATCTAATAAAGGCTTTTGAAGTTTTAAGTTTGTTAAGTGCAAGATCAGTCAATTGCTTCAGAAAGTTATTATCAGAAATGAATGATCAGAAAAGACATGGAGTAAATAATTTCTTAGTAAGAAAGCAAAAACTTGATGATTAGACTTTGACAGACAAGTCATCTCATTTCTGAAGCTAACAAGGAGATTGGCCGAAAGAGAGACTTTGTCGTCTCTGCCTCTCCTTTGAGAGAATCATTTGAAAATTCCCATGTTTGGATTGCCTTAATTGAAATTAGTGTATTCTAGTTTAGGAATGGGAGATGCTTTGATTAAGGCTTGGATCCAATACATGATATGCACTATTGTTATTACTTGTATAACGTATTGCTAATGACAGTCAGGTCTTATTATTAAATGCTCTTCTGATGTCATGCTTTGCATTATGATAAGTTGATTCCGTGCACTTAATCAACCCCTTGGCAACTGAGCAGGTATCTTTGTTCACCACCTGGATTGTTCAGGTGATTTCTCCAGGTGAAACATTAATTTTAGACAATTGAGAAATTCTCAAAAGTTGGAATTTAAAAAAAAAACATTGCCATTTAACAAGGCCTAAGGTTACTTAATCAAGATGTTACATAGATATCCTACATGACAACTTGAATATGTGATCATCATCTTGATAGGCAGCATTACGCCATGTCCATTAGATTTCAGGTGCATTTCCCTAAGGGAGATTAAGGAATCACTAATTATGTTCATTTTTGTTTCCATTTGAATTGAGCATTATCTATTAATTTTCATTTCTTTCTTGCCGATCTGCTATTCTTATTAACACGGTTATAATACAGTTTTTAATTACCAACTGTAATTATTGTCATAAGTGATGAATTTGGAAAAAAAAATAGCGCAGGAAAATTTGCAAGCATCAGATGTTTTAAAAGTGGAATAAAAAAATGCTCGTGAATAATGGAGTTTTTTAATTGACGAGGGGGCACACGGCAACGAAATGAAGGCGCGTCAGTCGACATCCGTCGGATCACGTTCAGGTTTTCTTCAGTTTTACATGAAAATTGATCCGTCGTTAACATTAAAAGGTCCACAAAACCAGGATCAATGAGTACGCCTCGGTGCTTGCTTGTCAAATTTGTTAGCTCAGAGCATTTTTAGGCTGTCGTTGATATGGCTTCCTTTATGGAAATTACCTCTGGCAATTTGAATTTTAAGGAATTTGTTGCCGAAACAGGTTTCGAGCCGTTCCTATCTCCCATCGGTCCTTCGTCGTCTGCCCTCGGAAGAAAATACCACTCGGCAGGTCTGGCGGACAGGGTCCAAGCAGACGGAGCCTCCATGAGCACGAGAGAAACATCTACGCTCAACTTTGACCAATCGTGTCACACGCCTTCCTCTCTCGTGGAATCCATTTCTTCTACGGTGTCGTCTGCCGTTAGTTTTTAAATTATTTGGATTAAAAATTCAGAGGCTCGACTTTTATCGATTGACTTTTTTTCAATTAATTTGTGACTGTTTGCATTTATTAATTCTTTTTATAAAAGACATGTCCAGACTCAGGGAGGATAAATAGTGCTTGTAAAAGCAAGAATTTTGAGCTGGTGAGTTTGAGACAAACAAAGATCTTCAATAAGATAACGATGTGAACGAGTGAGAGTAAAGGGAAAGTCTAAAGGAAAGATTGGAAGAATTAAAACGATTCAATTTGTTCTCTCTAACTGCCCATGTAAATTTGAAAATTTCCATTTTAAGACTTTTCCAAACACAAGGAAGAAATTGAGTGCAGGCAAGAACGTGCGAAGGATGTTCGAGCGCCTGGAGCAGCGGGAGATGGAAAACAAGAAGATGCCGAGGGAGGACGAACTGAAAATCAACCAATCGAGGAGATGCCCTCTCAAGGCCAATGTTGACCACAGGTTTAGAAATTTGGGATTATTGACAATTTTGTGCTTCTTTATATTTATTACTATTTTAGCATGCTTTCTTTTTTAGATTTTAATCACTGGTTTTCTTTTTGTTGCAGATTGTTGTTACATTTTGAGGATGAAATCAAACCAGGAAACGGAATGAGCTTTTACGAAGGTGACTGCGCAGAACAAAACTTTGACGAACTCCGCGACTCAAACAACAACTCCAGAAGAGACTCAAAATGTGAGTTTTTCAAATTAAAGACTGTCTTAAAACCCCCTTTTGTTTTGCCATTAAACCTTTAGTAATTGAACTGTGCAAATGTTTGAAGTCAATAATAAATATTTTCATGCAAGTAACTTACTTTTATTCCAAGCTTCATCCAGCACAGAAATCCAGGTGCGACCATCAACTCCAATGCTCACAGCATTTCCTGGAAAGAGTTATTATCCTCTGGAGGACCGACTCAAAGATCAGGTTAAAAAAATTTGAGTCTCGACAATGATGCCTCTGTCGACGATGATTCTGTTGATACATTATCTTGATTTATTTCTCAATTCAAATTTCCCTTACATGTTTGCATTGGTAACTATATGTACGTAGGCTTCTTATTCAATGTAATGTCGTTGCATTATTTTTGTTATGCTAGATAGATGCTACATTTTCCAGTAAAGTACTTGTAATAACATCATTTTGACTATTCTTTGCTAAAATTTCAATAAATTTTGTTCTAAATTTAATTCAGTTTTATTTTCATGTTTGTAGTCATCTAATAGACTGAATGTCACCAACAATCAAAACAACTCAAGCAATCTCAACTCTCGAAGGATTTCAGTCGTTCAAATTGAAATGCCAGACACCTGGTCCAACAAATCAGCAACAGGTAATTTCGTTGCCCCTATTATTTCGCTAAGTCATGTCACGAGTCAATGTACAAGAAGTTGCATGACACTCACAATCTTCATGGGGCCAATTTCCATGGCACATTAGATGAGTTATCATATAAAAAAAATATGGGTAGTTCTCATCAGTATTGTGTAGAATGTCAATGCCAGACATAAATGATATCAGACATCCTTTTGTATTGTAAACACTTTTTGTTGTCTTTGTGGCAGTTGAAAACAAAGATGTGCCAAACAATTACAAACCCAACAAAACACTGAAGACTCGACAGGCACTCCAGAGAAAGAAAGAACAAATGTAATCTTTGGGAATATTTTTATTGTTAAATATAATATTTTATCATTATTATTATATTAATTATGAATTATTTTATTTCTTTTGTTTAATATCGTACATTATTTTGACAAAAATAAGCTGTAAATATGTGCATCACACTCATTTTGTTTCATTTACTTATTTTTTTTATTTGTTTGAGTTTATGATTTTATTCAACTAAAATGAGATTCCTGATTAAGTTAGTTTATCAATTTGATAAAGAACTGTTACGAATCATGAATATGCATCACTTATCGCATCACTATATTACCACTTAAAAATAGTTTTACATAAGAAATAACATCAAATAAAAGGAAGGAAAATGAAGAGAAAGCAATCGAGGAGAAACCTCTGACAATCGATGACTTGATCCACGTGCTGAGCACTGACGACTGGTCTGTTTGAAACGATTTACGAAATTAATTAGGCCAAAAACTGTGTCAACGATTGCCATGGATGCCGTTTTCCATTACAGGAAAAGTGAGGTTGCATCGATGGAAAAGATTGGTGCCATGTGCCAGACTAGTCCTCACCTGATCATGTCACACCTGTCCAATCTCACCAGGGCTGTAGTCAAAGAGGTTTTAAACAACTCTCTAAAATCCTTTATTATTGTTATCATTAACTGTATGTGCTGTGAAATTTACTTTGTTATCAATTGGCCAACTGGCCCATGATTTTAACTTAGGGCTTATTTTTGGGATGGGGTTTAAGTTACAAGCTAGGACTTAATTTTAGGGTATGCCTTACTTTTTACTTTCACATGAACTGGTTAAGTGGGCTAACGAATTAAAGTCATGGATTACATTTAAAATTACATTCCAGGTCTCAAATGGCAGGTCAAACGTAGCCGCTACAGCCATGAAATGCCTTTCAGAGCTGTTCAAAAATCTCGGAACATCCATGGAAGTTGTACGATATCACTGAATCTTATATGATGGAATGTAATATAATACAATAAATTTAATATAATATATATCTAGATAAAAAAAATAAAATTGAAACAGTGTGAACTGCAATTCCAGCTATCATTTTAATTTTGATGGCAGTACCTTCAATATATATAATAGACGAAATTATTGATCATAAATTAACAATTAAAGTGGCCACTTATATCTTAGGTACTCGACATAGTCATAATTGAACTCCTTAACAAGACGGGAAGCAAAGACAACAACTTCATGCGGCAAAACGCCCTCAACTGCCTCTGCGACGTCATCCAAAATGTCTCCTTCAACAAGTCAATCAACCTCATTCTCAGCCACGGATCCAAGTTCGTTCCGACCTTTTCGACAAGATTCATTTAATTTCATTTTGAAATTGTTATTATTAATGATGGAAAACCAAGCATTCAATCTGAAGGATGGGTTATAAAATTTTTCTGGTCATTTATATTAGGGCTTAGAATGACAAATCATAGACTTATAAAATTGATTAATTATGATTAATTCATATTTAACAATTTTACAATTTAGAGTTAGTTTTTTTTGTGTTATATAATATAATATTAATAACCTGGAAATGAAACTCTGAATGCCAGCAACAAAAACGTCCTGATAAAGAACGCATCGAGCCAACTGGTCGTGAACATCTGCGAAATGTTGGGTCCGCAGGGAGTCCTTTGCGGCAAACAAAAGGATTTGACGGGCAAAATCATCGTCTCTGCATCTCAGTTCCTCACGGATGCATCTCAAGAAGTCAGGTTTGGTGATGTTGTTCTGTTGTCATCAATGTTTCTGCATCTGAATTCAGTTGTTTTAAAACTGTTTATTGTATTTTAAAGCAAATATTTTGTTAAACAAAGCTAGTGGCTAAGTTGATAACACTATCTAGAAATCTTGTTGAAGCTGTTCAACATAGCTTTTCATAATGTAAGCTGTTCTGATTAAAAGATATTATATAAATAATTAGGAATATTTGTCTACTTATTCAGAGCAAATGGCAGGAAGATTTTGTTGAGCTTGAAGTGTCACAATATGTTTGATCAGGTGATCAGGCAGCACATTCCACATGAGATTATCAGCAGAACCATTGAACCTGCTCTCGCCAGGTGTATGGACATGAAGGTTAAGAACATTGATTTCCAACAACATATTCAATATTATATAAGATAGTAATTTCTTTTTTTAAAAAACACAGGGCGACTTTGAGATCACAGCTCCGATGTCTGCTCATCAAAGCAGAACGAACATCAACAGAAGCTCAACGCTGAGGCACTCGAGATATCACTCCGCTGGCAACCTGTGGTAAATCATTATTTTTCATTTGCATGACCGGCAGCAAAAATAGTCTTAAAATTTGTTCAGCAGCTCATAGTTTAAAATACATTGGTAGCAGATCTAAGATACTTTGGCAGGGGCCACAAAATGGAATTTGCACTAGTGATTGAGTGATTGAGGAGGAGGAGTCAAAATCTTTTTTATGGAGTTCCTGCTAGACTCCCAGTAGAGATTACATCTCTAATTACAATCAACAATTTAAAGTATTATCCAACCTAAAATCACATTATCAGCAATGGCAGTGGAGAGGAGAAAGACATTCCACTGCCTTCTCAGAACTTGATGCTGAAGTCAAAGAAGGAGCGTCACGCACGGACGGACGAGACGACGCTCGATAACATCCTGAAGCTCATCCACGACCTCGACACCAACGACTACAGGGAGAGATGGGCAGGAATCGACGCCCTGCGACACCTCATCATCATCGAGGGCAAAGTGTCTGCCGTCGCCACTCACATCAACAAGGTCGTTTTAATTTTGATTTAATTATGATGTTTTAATTCTGTAAGTTTTTTTTTGTACCTCAGCTAATATTTGTTCAATCCAGAATTTAATTTTTATTTCTTGCTTCACTCAATTTTATTGCTTATTTTCCTTACCACGACCAAGTATTTTTTTTTACTTAATATTTTTTACTTAGTATTTTTTTATTTGATATTCTATTTAATTTAAATTTTCAAAAAGACTTTTAGTTAAAAGATTAATTTATTCCACAAATCTGGACAAGCTGTTATGAATAGTCATTTCAAAGCAAAATTAAAGACTTAAGTCCTCCTAATCACTGATGCCTCAAATTATTCTGAGCAGATCTTCGACAAGTTTGTTCCGAGCCTGCGAGATCCGAACTTCAAGGTTACGATCCACGCCCTCCAAACGTTGAAGGAACTTCTACCCTACCTCGCCAGTCACATGTCCACCGTGCTTAGTATGACCATCTCCACGGTAACCATCAACTTGGCTTCCAACAACAAAGAGATTAGAGACGCCGCCGGTTACATTCTCGACGGTTTCGTCCAAGTCATGGGTCAGTAAAGGAGCAGAATCTTCTAATTTTATGCATTATTATTATTATTATTATTATTATTATTATTATTATTATTATTATTATTATTATTATTTTATTATTATTATCATTATTAATATTGTTATTATTATTAACTTGTGATTTGTATTTTAAAGGTTGTGCTAAACTTTTAAATTGATATGCAATCAAATGTTGATTGTACTGATTACATTGTTTCTTGTGCTGACCTCTTTTCATGCAGATCCAACTCTACTCCTGCCATCCTTTGTGGCAGCAACCATGAATGCCAATAACCGCTACAAGACAGAAATGGTGGAAAGAGTCTCAGGTATCCGAGTGATTTAAGATTAAATTATAAAACATTTTCACATTAACTTGTTATATCATCTAAGCAATTTCTAGTATTGCTCTTGGATTTTATTCTTATTAGCAGTAAACAGCGGTACTTAATAACAGTAATAAGTAATAATAATAATAATAATAATAATAACTAGCTCTATGTTAACACAATTATCATAACAAGAGCATGAATTATGTTCTATTGCATTGAAAGATCTCGTTCGTCAAGTGAATCCTCAAAAGCATAAGATAGTCTCTCTGCATGTCCTCCCACTCTTATGGCACCTGTTATCCACGATGACCACCGGGGGACTCACCTCGGCTTCGCAGACCAAAAGGGCCACCGAGAGACTCGTCGGCGAGTTGAAAGAAGTCCTAGGTGACGGCTTGATATCCTCTGCCTCCTTAAACTCCAAAGTCAACTCTGCCATGAAGCAGCTGTTGATGGACATGATGCACGGAAGGTTCAACAACTACGAGGCTTACTAGTTGTTCGGAGAGAAGCAAAACAATGCGCTTCGAAAACAAACGTTTTTGCATCAGATTTGGGAACCAGTGGAACAAGTTTTTTGTCTTGAAATCTTGTGGCCAAACTTTTGTACTGTTTAGTATTTACTTGTGGATTGTTCATAGCTCCAAAGATGGAGGTCCCAGAGTTTTATTCCTCATTTTTAAATATTTAGTCCTAGAGATTTCGTTGATTTATTTTTATTTTTTTATTTATTGGTATTTCGATATTAAATACCTTGAGGAACATTTTTGAATTTTGTTTCTAAATATTTTTGAAAATAAAGCATCAAATCATAACGCTTACCTTAACATTCATTTATGCTTAACCTAACATGGTGTTTCAAAGAAACTGATGCTGTGTCCATATGGCAAACAAATTTTAAATGCTTACCAGAATTTCCAAAGAAGTCTGGGTCTTCCATTCGATTTGTAAATTACTTTTTGGGTAAAGTTAAAATATTTTAAAAATCTCGACCCAAAGCGGATGCTCGCTCGGGTTGATAAACAAAGGCTTAAGTGTCGAGCAGAAGATTGGAGGGTTTAAAAGTCGTCTGCATTTTCATGCTTTTACCGCCATCCATCGAAATCTCAGTGAAAATAGTTTTAAATTATTGCAAAAAAATCTGACGATGAATGATCACAAAACTGAATTTGATTTAAGTGTAATTGTAAATATCAAGTTCTAGAAATGTAACTATCAACATTATTAGCAATCAATTCAATCAATGCGTGGAATTGTCAATGAAACCTCAGCTCGCGGAAGGATTATTTCCTCGAAAATAGAACTCTGCCTAATTTCGAATGAGTTGAAAATATCTTTATCCATCTTCTTTCTTTTTTTTTTTTTTCTTATTTTCTTTTCTTTCTTCGATTATTCAAAGTCTGTGAATTTTAAAATTGTCAGAGAGACGTCTGGCGACGAATTAAGAATTCCGGAGCATTTCATTATCATCTATATTCATTTATTTTATTTTCAGTTAATAATACAATATGAACCATGCCGAAGTTGTTTTCTTTAGAAAGTTTCAGATATTCAAACTTTCTTAGCAACTAATCATCCTAATTAAAATATTGAACTAGTTAATATTAATCATTAATTATTTTTAAAAATTCAATTACATATTCATGACGTCACCAGGCAGAAATGGGACGATATGATTAACGTCATATAATTTCATGGAGACCAAACATCATCCCTTATTCAGAGGTTAAACGCGCTTCGCATGAGTGCTTAAAGGCAATGGATAGATTTAAGATGGGGAGCAGGATGACGACGACGACGATGATGATGCTGACGATGATGGTGATGATGATAATGATGATGATGGTGGCACGGTGCTGGTGATGATGATGATGATGACGACAACGATGATGATGGCAATGGTTATGATAATGATGACGAGCCGTCGTTTGTGGTGGTATAAATCATGGGGAAGATGGAGGAGATTATGATAATCGCTCGATTGCAGATCTTTCGGCACTTTTAAACATACATTTTCCTGCTAAAGAAAAATTAATGCTTTGTTGCCGATCGTCCCACCACCCAACTTACCCATTCACCCACTCAATACCCAATCTCCTCCCCTTTCTCATAACCACTCATCCACCCATCTCCCCTCTCAAAAAAAACAACTATCTTACTCATTTCCATCCTTTCTTTTGCTTCGGAGACTCCTAACTCCTTAATGGAAAAGACGGAACGTTGAGGATTTCAAAAGAACGTGATTTCCAATCACGTAATTAATAAATTCTGTGTTTAACAAAATATTTTATTTACCTACTGAAAAATGTTTGTTTTCTAAATTATCTTAAACATAATATTTACCATTTGCTCCACAAATCAGACATACCTGATGTTTTTCTTATTTACAAAAAATACGCAATAAAGCGAATTATTATTTATTTATTTACTTGTTTAAATTATTTTATTTATCTAATAAAAACGCGACCATTTATTTTTATTAATGTCAGTTGATCTCAAAGCGTTGACAGAATAATGATTGCCAAAAATTATTATTAATTAACTCTTAAGCTAAGCCAACTAACCAACCAACCAACCAACC
Organism: Hirudinaria manillensis; assembly: GCA_034509925.1. Taxonomy (NCBI): domain Eukaryota; kingdom Metazoa; phylum Annelida; class Clitellata; order Hirudinida; family Hirudinidae; genus Hirudinaria; species Hirudinaria manillensis. The sequence continues at coordinate 8,527,710 of CM067530.1, read as the reverse complement.
AACCAACCAACCAACCAACCAACCAACCAACCAACCAACCAACCAACCAACCAACCAACCAACCAACCAACCAACCAACCAACCAACCAACCAACCAACCAACCAACCAACCAACCAACCAACCAACCAACCAACCAACCAACCAACCAACCAACCAACCAACCAACCAACCAACCAACCAACCAACCAACCAACCAACCAACCAACCAACCAACCAACCAACCAACCAACCAACCAACCAACCAACCAACCAACCAACCAACCAACCAACCAACCAACCAACCAACCAACCAACCAACCAACCAACCAACCAACCAACCAACCAACCAACCAACCAACCAACCAACCAACCAACCAACCAACCAACCAACCAACCAACCAACCAACCAACCAACCAACCAACCAACCAACCAACCAACCAACCAACCAACCAACCAACCAACCAACCAACCAACCAACCAACCAACCAACCAACCAACCAACCAACCAACCAACCAACCAACCAACCAACCAACCAACCAACCAACCAACCAACCAACCAACCAACCAACCAACCAACCAACCAACCAACCAACCAACCAACCAACCAACCAACCAACCAACCAACCAACCAACCAACCAACCAACCAACCAACCAACCCATCGCAACATCAACAATAAAAAAAAACAGATCCACAAACGACTTTATTTCCAATTTATCGCATAAAAGAAAAAAAATATTCGAAGACACAAAAAAGCAACGCGTTGGCCGACCGCCTAGAGGCTGTCGATGGATAAACCATTATTAGATTGTCCTAGCACCTAATGTCTGCCTCCTGATCATCCATGACTGCTGATCGGAAGAAACAAGAAACGACGACGACGACGATGATGACGGCTATGGTGGTGGTGATGGTGGTGGAGACTGGGGAGCTATTCTGATGCTCTGGAAACATGCAAGATTTTGTATTAAGCTCTCACAACACCGAACTACGAGGCTCCGGGCTGTCATTACTTGCCAACATCAGCAAACCTGATTAGACTGCAAATGGCAGACGGTACCAAGATACCGCCAAGTCGCCTGTTGACTTTTGCCATCCTCTCCCTCCATCTCTCAATCTCTCTCTTCTGATCTCACTATCATTGTTTTCTCTCTTCGAGAAGTGATTGGAATCACGAGTCTATCACTTGTTATCAATCAATGATGTTTTCCATTGAAGTTTTTTTTTCTTTTTATGTTTTGTCGTCTTTTGAAACATTTGTCTTTTTGTATCTTGTTTTGTTTTGTTTTGTTTTGCGTTTGCGACATCGACAGTTAAAATCTTTACTTCAGAGTCACGAAGATTTTCCGTTTTCTTTTAAAAGAGGAAGTGTAATCCATCCTTCGACTTTATTAAATTACGGAAAGAATGATGACGAAGACGATGACGATGATGTTGATGATACCGATGCCGATGACGTCTTTGATGATGATGATGAATATGATGATGATGACATCATAGAGCACAGGTGTCAAAGAGCTGGCGACAGGATATTTAATGGCGTGCGTCGAACTTAACGTCACCGAGTCTCGTATAAAAGACAGGAAGTCGTCCACATCATAAGTTGATGGTCATGATTCAAACCAACCAATCAGCACGGGGCCCGGAGACACGTGACGCGCATGGGTCCTCTAAGGGTGAGTGAGCCTACCTTTTTAAATAATAATAATAATAATAATAATAATAATAATAATAATAATAATAATAATAATAATAATAATAATAATAATAATAATAATAATAATAATAATAATAATAATAATAATAATAATAATAATAATAATAATAATGTTATTATTAATTTGTCACTATTGCTATGATCTATCATTGCTGGTCACTTATTATGTATATATTATGATTATCAACATTCTCGCCATTATTATTATTATTATTTATGCCAACAACAAAGTTTAAAAAAATTATGCCCCGAACAAAATTCCTTGAGAAGTTGCCAAACTTAATAGGCCTCTCGTATGAGACTGTCATCATCATCATCGATGTCATAATCGCGATCGTCATCATCATCATCAGAAAGACAAAAAAGTCATCGTCGTCGTCGTCATCATTTCCACCACTACAAGCTTATATTGCAACAATACCTGGACTGAAGAATCAAAAAATGAATGATTGGATCGAAAAGCATCAATTGAATCCGAAAGTTTCTTCCATTTCGCGGTTTCTATTTTTTTGTTTTTATTCAAGCGGAGAGTGGAATTGGAATTTGAAACAGAAATATTATTATTTATATTAATAATTATTAATTAATAATTAATTCTAATAATTAGAATTATTAATATTAATAATTCCAATACTATTAAGAATACTTTTACGACATGATGTTAATAATGGAATTTATTTGCTTGTTATTAATATAATTTGTTATTAATATTAATAATTCCAATTATTAATATACTTTTACGACATTATTGATGTTAATAATGGAATTTATTTGCTGTTATTAATGCCGTCGGCGTTGCTAGAGTTGCCGTTGATAACGATGGCGGTGTTGTTATTGTTGCTGGCTTTTGAAGCATCAAGTTGATGAGTTCACCTGTGAGAAGTGAACAAATCAGTTTCGCTTCTGAAATCAAATTCACAGTGTCAATGTTTCTTTTTATAGACTTTGTGGATAAGTGCTTGCAAATAAAAAAAAAACATTTATCGAACAATTTCGAATTTGAGAAGTTGACACGAAAATGGATGCCTGTACGGACGGACTGATGGACGGATGGATGGATCGAACGACCGATGAAGGGAGAAAAGCGGAGTGATTTCCAGCGGTTTGATCGGCTGAACATCAAATCGTTCATTTGCTCGTCACACACTTGTCAGGTACTCCGGCGAAAAACCTGTTTTCGGCACGCATCTCTTCTGAAGAGTTGGCTTTCGTTGGCACCTGCCATTCAATCAGGTGACTCATTTATGGAGCCTCTTCTTTCTAGCGGCTGGTTTGATTGTCTGCAGGGGAAGAATTTATCGCCGCCGACCGGATTTAGGAGGAAAAGTTCAGTTAAAGATCGGTAACTTTTGTCTCGAAATCACGTAGATTCGTGTCTCTCTCTCTTTGGCATCTTTTGACGCCCGAAACTGGGACGTTTCTGTGGACATCTCGAATCATCTTTTTGTACAAATTCTGCGACATCTGCTCGGCCGACTTTAGCAGGGAACGATGAAGAGGATGAGGAGTATGAATCATTGATATGCGTTGATATTCTGGCCATTATTTATGGAACGCAATCACCTGCAGCAACCATTCAAATACGATTCATCAAAATGCCGCGCGATTTTTTTCAGCCATAATTCAGTAGCGTGTGGAATATTTATCCCTCATAATTAACCTCTATTTATTCGTCTCATTACGTAGGAATTTCAGCTGATCAACGTACAACTGGCAGGTCAAACATGGCCGCCAACAGACGGTTTTGTTAAGAAATTTCAAATTGTCAACCGAAACGATGAAAAGTTGCCGGAGTGAATAAAAAGAAAGAGAGAGAGAGAGTTGGAGAGAAAAGTGAGAAAGGGAGAGAGGGAGGTGGAATGATGGATGATGCGATAAAAGATTTGGGCTTGGGCAAGGTGATCGGGCTTCGAAGCCCGGTAAGACGTGATTCTGGGATCCTAGAAGATCACGTGAGAGGTCTTCTGTTATTTATTCGTTCGTTCAGTCGATCATCCGGCCATGTTTGATGATTTATTGTTTACGGAGACTCCAAACGCTGAAGCCTACCGTTGAAGCCAAACTTTTTTACTTTCGTTTTTATCGCTGTTTGTTTGTTTGTTTGTTTGTTCCTCTCCTATAAGTTCATCAACCTCTCTCCAATCATTTCGAATACGCTCAATTAACATAACTTGACATAAATTAACTTATTATAAATTAACATTTATTGATCGACATTTATAATATTTACATAAATTAATATTTATTGATTGCTCTGCCAATTCATGTGATAATAATAATAATATTAATATATTAACATAATAATATTATTATTAATGCTATTATATCAGATTATGTCAACACCATTATTACTATTATATTACATTTTATATTATTAATAATAAATAATAAATAATAATATCCGCATTATGAGGACTTGTACTGCATGATCCAGTCTTTCCAAGCGACTTTCAGTCTGCCCTGTTAAGGCACCTCTGATTAGATTTATCTTCATCCAGCTTCGATTCCGCCATCTTGATGACGTCACTAATACGGATCTGATGGTGCGTGCTTAAAGCGGGAGTTTATTATCGACACCGAAAATGATGTCGCAGTCCATTTAGGCAGTCGCTCATATTTTATTTTCACTGATTTTTTGAATTATTTCGTTTTATTTATTAGTAAAAAAAAAGTGATATTTGCGGTGGAATAACACTTTAAAAAGTCTTTCGAATGTTAGAGAAAAGTATATATATATATATTTATATATATAAATAAACATTAAAAACGAGTAGTGGAAGGAGAAAAGAGATGATGGGGAAAAGAAAGAGAGAGAGGTGGGGAAGGATTTCGTGCGTCACATGAGGAGCGGTAATCCGCGACCCTGTTGATAGATTTCATAATCAACCTAACAAGACAATAAAGGCAAATAAAAAGACCAGTGAAAAGAATCTTCCGAAAGAAGCAGAAAAATGAGATGAATGTTGATAAATAAAAATGAGTGAGTAGAAAGTGGGTAGACGCGAGGGGTTAACTGGGGGTAGAAATGAGGACTAGGGCTTTCAATCGGGGTCGGGTGTTTCGGCCAACGGACAGCCCACCTTTCACGGTCGCACGACGCTATCAACGTGGCAGACGGTATCAATGAAGGTGTCGGTTTTAAGCAACAGGAGTCGACAAGAGAAGGCCTAATGAATTTACGGTCGATAGGAAGACAATGATAACGTCTGGATCATTAGGATTTATCTCTCATAAACGCTACTGCGCCGATTTTTCGCGACTCGGCCTGCCTACTTTGGCGCATGGCCGTGGTCACGCCACGTGCATTAAACAGGTCCTCCGAACAAGTTTCATGCTCTCGGAGATCCTAATAAAGTTTTATTCGTCATGTCGCTTTTTCCTCTTTCCCAAACTCTCTCTCTCTCTCTCTCTCTCTCGCCAGCCTGCTCTCACCGTAAACACCTACTCGACCGAACAGGAAGATGCCGTCGTCATTGGCAACGCAACGGCGTCCGATTGGACCGGAAACGATGCCGAGCCATGGACGAAAGTCGAATGATACTTTGATTTACCATCGATTGTTGTTGCTGTTGTTGTTGTTGTTGTTTTTGTTTGTTTGTTTGTTTTTTAGTGGAGATTCACTTTTAAATGGGAGTTGGAGATTTTGTATTTCTTTTTCCCCTCGACAGGATTTAAAAATTCAAACAACTCTTTGTTGCGCCTTTGAATTGATTTCGATTGTGAAATCGTATTTATTTTTTATTTTACTTTTTTTTGAATGGAGTTCCGAGAAAAACACTTTTTTTTTATCCTGTCATAAATTTGTTATAATTTTTTAAAAGCTATTTTGAACACAGTCTCGAAGAGTTCTATTTATACATTTTGGTATATATTTATACATATATTTGTAATTACAAATGAGAATTTATTAAAAATAAATATTATATTTGAAAATTGAAGGCAAGGCAACGATTTACGTCATCGATTTATCAACTTAAGTGCAATAATGGAGACAATAGAATCGAAAATAAGAAATAGGAACTTTTTAAATAATAAAGTGGGCGATAATGGAGAACCGAATTGCGAAAAAAGGAGCGCAGTGAAGCATTGAAGATGCATTTAAATAATACAAGTGGTCCTAGCGGATCGTTAGATTGCCATCAAAAGTGAACCCCGCACCAGTTGACCCCACGGTTCAACGGTTCGTGTGGTAGCGGCCCAAAGACAAGGAGGATCGGTGCTGGTTATGTTGGATGTGCTGATGTCTTTGGTCGATTTGGTGGTCGGCCTTGATAGCGATGATGATGACGATGATGTTGATCTCGGTGATGATGACGATGACGAGGAGGAGGTGGAGAAGGTGAAAGTAGCACAGCGAGTTGATGAAGTGCCACACGCTGCTAGCTGGTATTAGATTGGGATTCAATTAACCTGGCCCGGAGTGTCGCTAAAAGAAGGAAAGGTTTGAATTCCGCGATCGAGCGAGCTTTCACGACCGACTCCATTCAGCGTGTTGATCTTTTCCAGGCTTTTATTCATCGGATGCCAAGCCGGATGAAGCTTCCAGAAAGCTGAGATTATCAATAAACGAGCCCGGAATACCAGGATAAAATTCTCCAGCTGAGAGCCCATTGATGCCCGCGGTCTTGATTCTCTGCCTCCTTAATTGAAACGTTGGGAGCCCACAATGGCTTATTGGCCTATCAATCAATTGATCAATCATAGTCCTTTGGGTTGAAGTCCAATAGATCAACCCAGTCAATGGCCGGTGTCGTCGGACTGAATGGGGTCCTTTGAAAGATGTGTCCCTATTTGAATGCTATTTCCGTGAAATTCCTCCTTAGTTCCTCATCCTCCTCTTCCTCCTCTCTTAATGACACGTGTGTGCGTGTGTTTGTGCGGCTCTGTGGTTCGTGTGAACGAGCGAAGGTTTGAGCGGATGAATAATGAATGATAGGACGAATGAAAAGATGAATGAGTCATTTTGTACTCTGCTTGAGTTTGATTTCACTTTTCACTCAGGTTTGAAATTGTAACCGGCTTCAGTTTATTTACTTGAAATTATTTATTTCTCCAATTTTCAATGGATTATTATGTATTTTTAAATATTTTTAAAGTTTAAATATCGTCAATAAGTATATTCTCATTATAATCAAAATTATTTAAACAATAAAAATTATTATTAAATTATCCACGATTTATTCCAAAGATGGCGGATGATTTCCGACGTGAAAGAAAAATTTTCCAAACCTGTTCTTATCGGTCCATCACGACATTAACATACAATTTTTAAAAAATCCAAGGAAAGTAATTTAAGCAGGAAAATGAAAGTAAGTTTTCTATTTTTAGATTCGGGTAAATTTTCCCCGGAATTTAAATCGAGGAATATCTTCCAAACTACTCACCAAAAAAAACAAACATCCCAAAACCTACCAACAACAAGAATAATAATAATAATAATAATAATAATAATAATAATAATAATAATAATAATAATAATAATAATAATAATAATAATAATAATAATAATAATAATAATAATAATAATAATAATAATAGTAATAATAATAATAATAATAACAATAATAATAATAATAACAATAATAATAATAATAATAATAATAATAATAATAATAATAATAATAGTAATAATAATAATAATAATAATAATAATAATAATAATAATAATAATAACAAAGTAATCTTACTTAACACAAAATAATAAGACTAATTAATATTAATGAACGGATGTTAATTGGCAAGTTCAATCCGCGGAGATCATTGGCCAATGACTGTCAATAGGAGTAATTGACTTGGAATTGCAAAGGAATCGATAGGAAAAACATCGCTGATTGGTGGTTGTTGTTGTTGTTATTGATGTTGTCGTTGTGGTTTTGTCTCGTTGTGCGCTGCACGTGTTGCAATTGTTGTTGCAAACCTTCTGATCTTCAATGGCAGATCTGGAATACTTTGGCACAGACCGGAACGTGGACGAATTATCTATTGGGGTGTCAGAGATAGAAAGGGCAAGCCCGGGAGTAAAATGTTAATTTATGTTAAAATATATTGAATAAATTATAAATTAAATTTCATAATTAAATCTGCCGGCGGTGAATCAGTGATGATTTTTATAAGAACGGCAATTTCTGTTCAATACAATTTTACTTTTATTAATGGTTTATTTATTTGGAAAGTCAAGGAAAACAAACAAAAAATGACAAAAAGAAATAAAGAAACAATATTTAAGTACGTCGGACACGCTTGCATTTAATTATTTCTCATATTATTATTTCGTCCGTTTAATAATTTCATAAACAAGATAATTATGATTGAAAACACGAAATCTCAGTGCATGGCAAACAGGCGTAATTCATAAATCCAGACCTATTGAATTACAAGGATATCGATGTCCAGGGCAAGCAAAATATCGGCATTGATCCAAGTATTAGGATGGCTAGAATATCTCGATAAGAGGATAAGAGGTAGATGGACGGATGGACGGATGGATGGATGGACGGATAGACGAACGGACGGACGGATGGATGGAATGCATGCATGCACGGTGAGGATGAATGCGAGAGAAAATACTGAGGTGCGAAGTGTCCAAAAGGCTGCGATAAAACTATCGAGATTTCAAATCTCTTTCAATAGACGGGAGCATGCTCACATGCGTTTTGTTTTGCCCCGTCACGCATCATTACCTCGGGTCCGGTCACGCACGAGTGGAGATGACTTGATGCCTCCTCCATTCAACTCCAGGACTCGGTTCAGTGCCTCGGCATGAAATAAAACGAGTCTCGGAACAAAAGGGGACCGAACGAGGCCACTAATTTGTCCTAATGAGGCGTCCCTCGCTTACGAAGCAATCAACTCCTTTATCGCTCACGTCCTTCTCCAGCGATCTGCATTCATATCGGCCGCTGGTTCGGCTGCATGATGTAAACCGCCTGCAATGGATTCCATCCAGGTGCATTCTCTATCCACCCGAATATCCGCCCATCTCGATGGAAATATTATTATTATTATTATTATTATTATTACAAATAATAATTGTCCTTTGAAGTCAATTGGAATTGTTGCTGCTTGTTGTTGTTGTCGTTGATGATGATGATGATGATGATGACGACGACGATGATGTTGCTGTTTGTTTCTCAGTGATGGTCACGCTGCATTGAATTCAAAAATTTTCAAAAATAAATGCACTTTTGACGACAACGTACTTTTGTATTGTTCAATGTTGATCAAAACTGGAAATTCTAGGTTTCGCTCATTTTTGGACCAGGTTCTTATCGACCAATTTATTTTTATAAATAATTATATTACATTAATGTGCATTATAAAATTATTATTATTATTATTATTATTATATTATATTATTATTGGAAGAAGGAGGAGGAATGATATTATATTTTCTATTTCACGAATTTTTAATTGATTTAATTTCCAGCTTTTTCTTTTGCATTGCGATGTAAAACAGGACACAAATGATGGATAGACCTACAGATGTGCAATGGATGTTTGGATGGATGAGTAAAAAAAATGAATGACAGCATGGATGGATGGATGGATGGATGGATGGATGGATAGATGAACAAATGAATAACAGAGCAGAGATAAACGAATAGACGAATGGAAGGACGGATGGATGGATGGACTGAGGGACGTACGAGAGCGGGTTCCTTCTGATAGCAGGGCAGAATCAGTCCAATATGAATCATGCGGCGTTGTCGTAACCGTGGCAACGGACCTATCGAGCATTTCGAATTAAATCGAGTGTGGATCGGAGAAAGGAAGTTGTCATCCGTCGTGATGGTTGCTAGGTGGCGCCAAGAAGACAAAAGAGACATATTTCGATTGAGTTGCTCCTCAAAAAAATTCGCAATTTCCTTTTTTTATCATCATCGCCATCACCACCACCATCATCGTCGTCGTCTTCTTCAGCATCGTTATCACTTCTATTATTATCATCTTCTTGTTTATAGGCTCTCTTCTCTCGCCATCTTCTCATCGCCATTGAGTATCGTTGTCACTGACAGTACATGATCATCACTATCATCGCCATTATCGTCTTCTTCGTCGTCGTCGTCGTCATCGTCAGTACGTTCGTCAACATTTCATCTTCGACGTCACCTTCAAAGATGTTCGGAAGACTTCAGCATTTTGCAAGGTGCCCGATGACAGTGAATGTAACGTCACAAAGGATACGAGCACTCAGTGCCTCCGATCGACAGAGACAACCTTTCAAAAAAAAAAGTCGAAACATGAAAACGACCTCAAATGAATGAACGAACGAACGAACGAATAAATGAATGAATGGATGAATGACTGAATGAACGAAGGACTGAAAAGAAAGAAAACGACAAAACAAAGGATCTGATTTAACTCCAGTTGCTCGCATCGGCGATTCCCCATCGCCACCTCCCCCGAAATCGAAGTGGTATTCCTCCGCCTCGGCGGTGGTCCGTTGCCGGCGGCGCGGAGTGGGTCCGCGTCCGGCACAGAGGAGGCAACGTCGGCCGTCCACGGGTGTTTTATGCCCCGGTGTTATCTCACTCGAAGATTGGAACGACACTTTGATTTAAGACTTGCTCCTTTAAATGCACGACCCTCCGGTGATTGTTATGCCGCTCGAGCAAGAATTAACACCTTTATAAAAGCACCGTAGTTTTGTCGTTGTTGTTGTTGTGTTTTTTTTTTATCTCAATTCACTTTTGTCTCACGTTCCAAGACGGAGAGTAATTGCATCCGAATCCAATCGTTCCAACGACTTGAATTTATTCCAGGTAATTCTTCCTTGGGACGGAAGAGGCGAGATTTATACGTTTGTTCTTGCTGTTGTTGTTGTTGTTGATGTTGCCATTTTTGTTGCTTCTGTGGTTGTCCGGCGGCGCAACTTTAAAATAATTAATTATAATATAACTATAATAATTATAATAATTAATTTATTAATTGCATAATACTTATAACGCCATAAAACACATGCGTGTAAATATATAAGGCAATAATTATAATATTATTCTTTTTTCTATTTATGGGTCACTAAAAGGCAGCAGCCTCACTAACCCTAAACACCTTCCAATACCATACAATTATAATTATAACAATAATAATAATAATAATAACAATGTTGTTGTTGTTACAATTATTATTACTATTACTATTTCTAATAATATTTATATTATACTTATCGATTATAATAAAAATTATTTTAATATAATAAATCATAACAACAATAATAATAAATTTATTATTATTATTATTATTATTATTATTATTATTATTATTATTATTATTATTATTATTATTATTATTATTATTATTATTATTATTATTATTATTATTATTATTATTATTATTATTATTATTATTATTATTATTATTATTATTATTATTATTATTATTATTATTATTATTATTATTGTTGCCACTATTTGTCGGCACGACACGCATCAGCGACCCTCAAATGGATGGATGGATGCCGTAGTCTGCGTATAATTCATTTATCAATCAAAGTCCTCCTGATTGGAGAATCAAACTGCTCGTCATTCTTCACTAAATTCCTTAAAATGTTTCTTTTCCACTCCATTTCAATGGAAATGAACCACGAAAATGCTTTTAATTCCAACTCGTTTCTCAACGAGATGACTCCGATTGGCAACTGGACATTGTCTCCATAGCCATCGCCATCGCCATCGTCGTCGTCGTCGTCTTCATTATCATCGTTCATCAGTATCATGATCATGATCATGTTCTATCATCGTCAGTCAGTATCACTCCACTACAATCCATAGATAGATCCAAAATTTGAATACCTAGAGGACCGAGTGCTAATTTCACGACCGAAATCCTTGACACATCATTGAGATTCCAGAGTCCTGAAATCCTCAAGTAAAGGCCAAGTTAAGAGGTTCTGAGTATCGTTGGCAGGTATCCATCTTAATTTCGTCGGAGAAATCTTCCAGTGTCTTGTATTTATTGATGAGCCGGGATGGACTGAGCGGTCTTGGAAGGTGTCCCGGATAGGTGAGGCAGTGGCAATTCATTACCCGGTGATATGTTGACAGAATGAAGTCTCTGAAACAATTTACGAGGCAATATGAAGACATCCTTCAAACTTAAGTAGCAATTCAACAAAACGCTTCTTGCTCAAAGAATTGGACATCGAGAATTTAATTTAAAACAAACTCGCTCGGAGTTAAATTGACTTCTCAGATGATAAATGACTGAATCCTTTTGAAAGACTTTCTTCGTCTGACGTGAGAATATTTTATAGCTTTCCAGTCCCATCCAGTCCTGTTCCTTTTCCGAGCTCGTACTTTCGTCAGTCTGACAATAACGGCACATGAATCAAGAGCAGACGCGTTTAACAAGTTGACGCTTTCAAATTGACTCCGTCCGAGCATCTGAAATGAATTTGTTTCCAGGACTTGAATGAGCTGGAAAAATGGACTGAAAAAAAGCAGAATGAGTTATGGTGTCTCATCAAATGTCGCTCGATTCCGACTGGACACCGTAAAAGAAAAAAGCTCTGGTTGGTTGGGTGGATGGATGGATGAATGAATGGATGGATGGATGGACGAAAGGGTGGGTGGATGTGGATGTTTAGAAGGACGGACTGGACAGATGGATGAATATATAAGATGGGATTTACAGAGGTTGAACGAAGAGACATGTTGCTGATAATGATTTATCGCTAGAATGGAGCTTTCAAGCCTCACGAAGAGACGGTTGTTATACATAAAACATTAAGAGTTGAGAGCCGCCACTATCCCACTGAACATCACTTTGACAAGGAGGACACACGCTCCACTCACCTCAACGTACCTAATGAAGTAACTAGCGCCGTCCGAGAGGCATCTTAAAAATAAATCATGTCGGCTTCTGACGAGCGACGAAGCATTGCAAATTTATAAACAACCGGCGTTTCTGATCTCTTCCAGTCGCCCGCAGTCGCTCCTGCAGTTCCGGCGACAGTCGCCAGCGTCGCAGCTGCAAGTCGGAGTGGTTTGTTCGTTGTTTTGGTTAAATGTTGT
>CM067530.1:7900000-7905000 GCA_034509925.1 Hirudinaria manillensis | reverse complement strand
TCGTAGTCGTTATTTTTACCAACATCAACATCATAATCATCACATACACAACAGACATTTTACTTGTGAAAATAATTTAAATTAATATTCGATTAATTATTAAAATTCTTTTCTTTGTTTTTTATTAATAATTATATTAATAACAATAACAATAATAATTATTATTATTGAAATTAATAATAATGATAATAATAATAATAATAATAACTAAAAATAACTAATATGTCATTTATATAGCGCCATACGCGTGATATAATAATAGTAATTATTATTATCGTCATTATTATTAACAATGATATTCTTCTTCTTATTATTATTGTTAATGTTGTTATTATTTATCATCTGTAAAAAAGTTATTATGCTTGCCATTATAATGATTATTATTCTTATTATTGCTGTTGAGTTTTTTTAAACTCGCGAGAGCTGACATTCCCACAACCTCTGATCTATGCATGGCTCACCGCTCAGCAATCCTACTGAATCATGCTGCCATCTCTTGGGGAACATTCTTAAGGATACAAACAGGGATACAATCAAAGATACAAACAGCGATACAAACAAGGTTACGAACGGATACATCTTCAGTTGCGTAATTAAGCATAAAATGTCCATAGCAATCATTCCGGTTAGAAATAAACTGTCGCTATAACGTTCACTTCAGTCTCATTTGGTTATGCAAATCATTTTGAATTTATCTGAATATTCATGAAGTAAATAATTGGATATTCATGCACCTGATAAATTATTAATGTAATACTGTACGCATTTACTGACAACTCGAGTTGACATCAACCTTTGACATTTAAGCTCCATTCTGTTAACTACAATGGAGACATTGTCACGTGTGACTTGTCTTTGAAGGAGGAAGACGAGACGGTGATGATGACGACGACGATGATGATGCTGGGCGTGGTGATGATAGTGATGACGATGATTATATGACGATGGTAATGATGATGACGACGACGAAGATGACGGAGATGATGATGATGATAGTGATGATGACGACGATGATGATGCTGAGCGTGGTGATGATAGTGATGACGATGATTATACGACGATGGTAATGATGATGATGACGACGACGAAGATGACGGCGATGATGATGATGATAGTGATGACGACGACGACGATGATGATGACGGATGCGCTCCAATGTATCAGTGGTTGGAGAATGAAAATAGTTCAAACCTGAGCTAAAAATAATCCTTCTGCTTTCTCGTGACGTCATCAGCTTCCATTGATTCATCAACTGTGACGTCATGGGAGATTGCTGCCAGGATAATTGTTGTCTTAATCTTAAAAATTATTTTTATTATGACGATTATTATTATTATTATTATTATTAAATCGCTTAAATTATTAAAAGTTAAATTAATTATTAATACAAATGCACATTGTTGTTATTATTATTATTATATTATTATTATTATTATTATTATTATTAGTATTATTATTATTATTATCATCATCATTAGTATTATTATTATTGTTGTTGCTGTTGTCGTCATTGTAGTATTACTGTTGTTTGCATGTTGTTGTTGTTTGTAACGTGTCTGTAAGTTGTAATTCATTACGTATACAAAGTCACATTAACAACTTCTGAGATTTTCTTCTGTAGCGAGTAGTGATGAATGTGATGATGATGATGATGATGTCCATGACGATGGCGATGATGACGACGACGATGATGATGATGATGATGATGATGACGATGACGACCACTGTGTCGACGACAACGATGATAACAATTACGATGGACAATCAATATCATCACCTCCATCACTATCAGAACCGCCGAGGAACCAGTTTGTGAATGGACGATCGCAATGAACACTCACGCACACACATGTGCACATACACATATAAACACAAACACACACACACACGCACACGCACACACACACACACGTGTGCACATACACGTGCACAAACACATGCACAGCTCTCTGTGTCCATATAAAGAGCCAGTGAAGAGTGAGATAAGCAGAACTGAAGCAGTTTCTTCGATCGAGTGCAACTCTCTCCTCGACTTTTACTTCGGGACTTTTACCTTCAATGTTTCTTCGTTTCTAAACGACACGGACGAGGGGCATCTCATTAACATGACGCTTTTTTCTAGAACTGGAAATCATTTCTGAATAATCGAAACCGAAAATGAGCGGAAATTCCAGGGATATTTTGCTGGGTCACGGTGCTCCCTTAGTGGGTCCGGTGAAACTGACGAACCAGTCTTGCGGAACTTTCGTTCTTTATAACGACCTGGAGTGGATGGAGACAGGTGAGCTTCCAATGATGATAATGATTGTGCTCCATGTGGTGATGACGATGACGACCACGACGAGGAGGATGAGAATAACGATGATGATTATGATGCAATTGCAATTGAATTACGACTTGTTTACGCGACGTTCGGCTTTGAGGTCAAGTTGTGCCTTGCGCCAAAACAAAGAAGAATTTGCAGTTTATGTTTCAAGTCTCCAAGTGATTTGTGGAGTATTGAATGCACAAGTGATTGCATGAAGGTATGAATCGATGAGGTACCGAATGAACTAATGCACGAGTAAGTGAATGAGTGAATGAATGAATGAATCATTGAATAAATGAATGCAGAAATGAATTGACTAATGCAAGAGTAGATGAATGAATGCAGGAATGAATTGATTGATGCAAGACTAGATGAGTGAATGCATAACTGAATAAATGAATGCAGGAATGTATTGATTGATGCAAGAGTGGATGAATGAATGAATGAATGAATGAATGAGTGAATGAATGAATCGAAGGACTATCGGACGGTGTCAGGTGACCTGTTCTACTTTTCAAACCACTGAAAACAGATGATGATGATGATGATGATGATGAGGATGATGATGATGATGATGATGATGATGATGATGATGATGATGATGATGATGATGATGATGATGATGATGATGATGATGATGATGATGATGATGATGATGATGATGATGATGATGATGATGATGATGATGATGATGATGATGATGATGATGATGATGATGATGATGATGATGATGATGATGATGATGATGATGATGATGATGATGATGATGATGATGATGTTTTGTTTTTTTTTTAAAAACATCTGCTCGAAAGTTTTTTTTTTGCACGAAGAGGAATTGGATTTAATAAGGGGGTGTTTGTTCATCTATTTTTGCATCCATTGTTTTCCTGACATCCTGATGACGATGTCGACCAAAGGGGAAAGGTGGTGATGTCGATGATGTCGATAATGATGACGACGACGACGATGATGATAATGGCGATGATAATGATTATGATGATGATGGTGATGATTACAACGATGTTGACGACCTCTTATATCCAGGTGAGGATCAATCATTCATGTTTGACAGTCTGAGTTGCAACGGTGGAAGGGAACAGATTTATAAATAACCAGGTGTTGGATGGAGGGATGGATCGGTGGATGAATGATTAATTGTGATGAGTGAATGACAGACAGATGGATGAAAATGATAACAATCAAGATGAATGCTTGATGGTAACGACCACGACAATGATAATAATAATAATAACGATGATGATGATGATGATGACGACTATGGCGCTGATGATGATGATTATTGTTGATGACGACGACGACGATGATGATGATCCAGAAAGCCGAATTAGTCCTTTAAAGATTTCTTGTTTTGTTCTCTCCAAAGAGGAACAAACCGACGTTTCAAGAACCGAGTCCCGCTGAATTATGGTATTTCATTTGTTCACCATTTCCTCTCTCCATCCATCCATTTATTTATCCAATTCATCAATCCATCATCCATTCATCCATCTGTCTATCCATCTACTTAGTATTCATCCATAATGTCAATAAAAATTCCATTCGCCATGGTATAAAATAATGATTTTGCTACAAAATGAAGCATCGAATGTTATTTTTTACATGATTGGTCGATCGTAATCGGTTCATGACCTTCCAACAACCAATCAGAACCAATCGTTAATAATTTAATAAACAACTTTGAGTCATTATTTTTGCATGCAAACAAAGAAAAGTGAATTAAACAAAGTTTTTGCAAAAGATTTTTCAAAAATTTTTGTTTATTTAAAATTTAAAAGCTTTTAAATGAATTGCATGAGATAAGAATTGGACCAACAGTGCACCTGTGAATCATCCATTGCTATGTCGTCATCTTTTCAAAATCTTTCACGTCTTCTTTGTGGACGTATTTGTGTGTGTATAATAATATTAATAATAATAAGATTAATAATAATATTAATAATAATAATAATAATAAAATTAATAATAATATTAATAATAATAATAATAAAATTAATAATAATAATAATAATAAAATTAATAATAATAATATTAGTAATAATAATATTAATAATAATAATAATAATACCAAAACAATAATAATAATAATACCAAAACAATAATAATAATAATAATAACAGCTAAAAATAACTCGGAATAAATATATTACGGTGAGTGAAACGTAAACATTGGGAACAGGATGAAAGTATTCATAAACAGAACTTATAAGCGGATGCTGAGTTCACTTTTGGGAAAAATCCTTTCGGAATCGAAACTTTGGTCCGGTTTCGATCTGACGCACGAGAGATTTGAAATGTTTGGAATCCAGGAAAAATATCCGTCCGTGTGAGTCCACTTGTTGTTCGATGATTAGACGGTCGAGTGATGGTCGAGCGATGGTTAAGTGATGGTCGAACGATGGCTGGATGATGGCTGAGTGAAGGCCACACGATGGCCGAATTTCGGTTGAGTGATGGCCAGATGATGACTAAGTGATAATTCAATCGTGATCCAATTATGGTAAAAAACAAAATAAATAAACCAACCAGGTGTTGACCGAAATAATTGTGTTTATTTATTTCCACTCCAAATTTATAAGTATCTGTTTACATTATTATTATTATTGTTTATGTTGTTATTATTAGTGTTGCTATTATTATTATTATTATTATTATTATTATTATTATTATTATTA